>CM023484.1:124620757-124843850 GCA_013339685.2 Hyalomma asiaticum
AGTTGTTGAAGCTATTCTTAAAGAGTGCCACGTGGTTCACCGTACGACTACGGCGTACCACCCTCAAACCAATGGGCTTACGGAGCGCTTCAACCGCACGCTCGGCGACATGCTTTCAATGTACGTCGCCTCGGACCACACGAATTGGGACATCATTCTACCATTTGTGACCTACGCGTACAACACCGCTACGCAGAGCACCACGGGCTTTTCACCCTATTTTCTACTGCACGGTCGGCACCCGTCGCACACTATGGACACAATTCTACCGTACCACCCACATACTTCTGAGTATGCGCCCATATCTGACACAGTGAGGTACGCCGAGGAGTGCCGCGACCTCGCACGGGCCTTTACGTCCAGCGACCAAGAGCGTCAGAAGAGCATTCGCGGCGACCCTACCTCTGCACCCACCTTCCTCCCTGGAGCGCTGGTGTGGCTCTCCATTCCTACCGCTGCGCCTGGCCTCTCCTCAAGGTTACTGCCAAAGTATGAAGGCCCCTATCGAGTTGTTGAACGCGCATCACCTGTCAACTACGTGATTGAACCCGTCGACCCGTCTTCGGACATGCGCCGTCGTGGACGCGACATTGTCAACGTCGAGCGCCTCAAGCCGTACTATGATCCACTCATAGTAACGAACTGCTAGGTCGCCGGACGGCTCCCTTTGTATCCCGGGGGTAATTGTAGCGAAAAGTAACCAACCCTTAGTGGGGTAGGCTCTCCGGTGTGATCTAGTGGGTCTGGATCTAACGCGCACTGCTCGTGCTCGCCGCTCGCTCTCGGGGCTCGTGTTTTCAGCCGTTGAACAAGCTACCGGTCGAGTCTGACGCCAGCCTTCAATAAACGCCCTTTACAATATATATATATATATATATATATATATATATATATATATATAATATATATATATATATATATATATATATATATATATATATGCACTGCTTGCGGCCTGTTGCTAGTTGCCCCCCTTGTTCTCCCTCCCGCACAGCCTTCTCTCAAGCACCCATAACGAATTGTGTACCTCTAGTACCACTCTCTCCCTTTTCTTCTTCCGACCAGTTTGTCAGCGATCACTTCACTTCTCTCCATGCCTTGAAAAAGACCGGTCCCGCGGTCGAAACTGTTGGCAATAAACAATAACTGCGAAGTCGTCTCTGCCACTTCACTCTCTCTCTCTCTCTCTCTCTCTCTCTCTCTCTCTCTCTCTATATATATATATATATATATATATATATATATATATATATATATATATATATATATATAGGCACTGGATCTTGACTTGCAATGAAGTGCCCGTGGGAGATTTCACTTGTGCTTAGTTTAACCATAAGGATTCATAGCGTGCGCGTTAACTAAATTAATCCGGAACTCGGTACGATCTACGATGAACCTCCGGAGCTTCGCCCACTCATCATAATTGACTCCGTGGATATGCTGTGGATTTTTAAATGCGAAGCATTTCTTAGCGAACTTCGGCGAGTTTGAGCGTATCTATCTATCTATCTATCTATCTATCTATCTATCTATCTATCTATCTATCTATCTATCTATCTATCTATCTATCTATCTATCTATCTATCTAGCCGCCTACGATTTTGTGCTCTCCAGGCCGTTTCGCTAATCGGATGTTTACGAAAATTGGTATGCCACATCATGACTACATGACGAACATAAATGACAGGTCGTAACATGAAAATCATGATATGCATGTCATGAGCGGCATGATTTACATGCCACGGTCTTGGTGCTCTCCTTGCCGTTTCGCTAATGGGATGTATGCGAAAATTGGTATGGTACAACATGACTGCCTGACGAACATAAATGGCAGGTCATAACATGAAAATCATGATATGCATGTCATGAGTGGCATGATTTACTTGCCATGGTCTTAGTGCTCTCCTGGCCGTTTCGCTAATGGGATGTTTGAGAAAATTGGTATGGCACAACATGGCTGCCTGACGAACATATATGGCAGGTCATAACATGAAAATCATGGCATGCGTGTCATGAGCGGCATGATTTACATGTCACAGTCTTGGTGCTTGCTCTCCTGGTCGTCTCGTTAATGGGATGTATACAAAAATTGGTATGCCACAATATGACTGCATGGCGAACATAAATGACAGGTCATAACAGGAAAATTATGACATGCATGTCATGAGCGACATGATTTACATGCGACGGTCTTGGTGCTCTCCTGGCCGTTTCGTTAATGGGATGTATACGAAAATTGGTATGCCACAACATGCCTGCATGGCGAACACGACTGACAGGTCACAACATGAAAATCATGATATGCATGTCATGGTCGACATGAATTACATGCTACGCGTTTCGTTAACGGGATGTATACGAGAATTGGCATGCCACAAGATGACTGCATCACGAATGTAAATGACAGTTCATAACATGACAATCATGACATGCGTGTCATGAGCGACATGATCTACATGCCACGGTCTTTGTGCTCTATTGGCCGTTTCGTTAGTGGGATGTGTAGGAAAATTGGTATGCAACGATATGACTGCATGACATGCATGTCATGGGAGGCATGATTTACATGCCAGGCGTTTCGTTAATGGGATGTATACCAATATTGCTATGGCACAACACGACAGCATGACGAACGTAAATGACAGGTCATAACATTATAATCATGACACGCGTGTCATGACCGCCATGATTTACATGCCATGGTCCTGGCGCTATACTGCCGTTTCGTTGATGGGATGTGTGGCCTCCGTCTACTGACCAGAGGGCGCTACGTAGCTCTCGTCAGACGGCTCAGTATCGCTGACATTGGCCGCTTGGGTCGCACGCATGAGACGCGCGCTCACGGTGGAAACCGAGGCGACAGCGACGCGCGCGTTTCTTCGCTGCTTTCTGGGCGTGCTGCGAACCACACGAACGCTCTCGGCGTCGCCCTTTGGAACAGTTTGCCGCAGCTTTGGAGAGCGCGTCTCAAAAGAAATAAAACGAAAGAAGGTGGGACGGCTGGTCGCTGCTGCTATAGTTTTATTTATTTTATTTATTTATTTTTTTTATTTCAAATACCCTCAGGGTACATATGTACATTGAAGAGGGGAGGGGCAAAAAAGTTAACAGATAATAACTACTTGGTTACAGATACGTAATATAGAACAAAATAATATATCAAGATGACACTTACAATTTCAGTTGCAAGAACAAAGGCAAAAAAAGAGATATAGTGGTAAAACATAAGGTGCAAAAAAGGAAACATTCGTAAGACGAAATTACAAAAACATAGCAAAAGCATACACAACAATCAAAGGTGTAAAATAAACACTGGGCGACGTTAACTTGAAATGAAACTCTGAAGTGCGATCTTGAAGTTATTTGTTAGTTATGCTTGTGAGTGATCCAGGTAGATTGTTCCAATCTCTGGTCGTTTTGGGGAGAAATGAATGTGAAAAACCGACGGTGTTGCTGTGTGGAATGTTTACTTTTTGGCGATGGTCGATGCGAGATGAAATGTACGGCGGCGGCTGAATGAATATAGAATGTAAATATGAGTTGTGGTAGTAGATTTTATGGAAAAGACAGAGACGAGACAGTTTTCTGCGGCGTGATAGCGGTGGAAGGTGTAGGATGTCTGTCATATTAGTAACACTCGCAGTTCTTTGGTAATTCTTTAGAATGAAACGGACTGAGCGATTTTGTATTTTTTCTAGTAATTTTATGTGGTTCTCATATCCGGCGTCCCATACTGATGATGCATACTCAAGCTTCGGACGAATGAAAGTTGTGTACAGCAGTAGTTTTAATGATGATGGTGCTTGAGAAAACTTCCGGCGAACGTATCCTAGTGTGCCAGTGGCACACTATGAGTTTCCCATGATAGGTTATTGGTAATATGAACACCCAAGTATTTGTATGATGTTACGCATTCTAGTGGAATGTCATTAAGTGTATAAGTAGGGGGGGGGTCACTTCAGTACGGGAAATCCTCATACTTCTACATTTTTTAATGTTTAATTCCATCCGCCATATTTGACACCACTTAGTTATGTTATTAAGATCTTCCTGAATTAGGGAAATGTCTGCGGCATCCGTTACTTTTATATACAAGACGCAATCGTCTGCAAACAGGCATATTTTCGAGGAGACATTAGTAGGCAGGTCATTAATATAGATTAGGAATAGTAAGGGACCAAGCACAGACCCTTGCGGGACATCGGAATCAACAGGGACCAATGAGGAGTTAGCGTCGTTAGTGGTTACAAATTGCACACGTGATGTCAGAAAGGCGCGAATCCAGTTTATGACACCTGAGTCGATATTAAGAACGCTTAATTTATGAAGAAGCAGTGCATAGTTCACTTTGTCGAATGCTTTAGAAAAGTCAAGAAATATACAATCTGTTAGAAAACCGTGGTCTAGATTAGCATGCAGGAAATTAGTGAAGGCGATGAGTTAAGTGTCACAGGAAAAGTTTTTGCGAAATCCATGCTGCATAACTGTGAAGAAGTTGTTCTTTTCATGAAAATTTACCAGATGTGTGTAAATTATATGTTCCATAATTTTGCAAGGTACTGATGTAAGAGAAATCGGTCTGTAATTCTGTGGGTCATGGGAAGGTCCTGATTGGTGAATAGGGATTACTCTACCAGTTTTCCAGTCGTACGGTAAGGTGCTAAAGTTGTATGATTGCGAGTAAATGTGTTCTAGTATGATTGAGCAGTATTCGGCGGTGTTTTTTAAAAAGATAGTATTGATTTCGTCTACCCCACATGAAGCTTTAGATTTTAATTTTTGAATGATGGCTTTGATACCGGTGGAGCTGAAAACAATGGGATCCATTAAGTGGTAGTCAGTAGGACTTATCTCAGGCATCGTACCGGGAAGGCTAGGAGATGAGAATGACAAAGCGAAAGTTTCGTTAAGCAGAGTAGAACATAAATGGTCCGGTACAGGGTCCCCAGAACCTGTTAGCGCGCATCGCGTTCGCGTATTTTCCTGTCACAGTCTGCCCAATTTTGCTTCTTCTCTCCGCCAGGCAGTGCATCCTGGCGCTGATGTCGCACATGGAAAACTCGACTGCACGGAGCCTATACGAAAATTGGTTTGGCACAACATGACTGCATGACGATTATAAATGACAGGTCATGACATGAAAATCGTGACATGCATGTCATTAGCGGCATGATCTACATGCCACTCGTTTCCTTAAAAGGATGTATACCAAAATTTCTATGGCACAACGCGACTGCATGACGAACGTAAACGACAAGTCATAACGTTAGAATCATGACATGCGTGTATGAGCGGCATGGTTTACATGCCACAGTCTTGGTGCTCTTGCGACCGTTTCGTTAACTTCATATGTACGAAACTCGGTATAGCGAGACAACAATGCAAATCCATTTTACGTTCATGATGCGTGCTTCGCATTTCCTTGATTGCCACTGCACATGGGATCTGCCAATTTTTTTACCTCAGCTTTTACCTCTTTTCCCCAGGGATGCGGCATTCTTTTCTTACATAATTTCCTATAACTGTGCGTGATGTTTGTTGAAAAAGTTCCTTCCTACGATGTCGAAAATTTTGATGTATATGGTATAGCCTTCGTCGAGTGTAGCGTATGAGGTTGTGTTACCACGCCAATCGTTGGTAACTATTGTGTAAAACTTAAATTAATTGGTCCCCTATTTAAAATTACCAGTTGTGTTGTCCTTCTTGATTTTATTTTGTAGTGCTTGTATCAACGATGAGTGAATTGTATTTCATTACCCCACCTTGTATCAGCCTTTGGCTAACGGTATAAATAAATAAATAAATAAATAAATAAATAAATAAATAAATAAATAAATAGGCAGTTTCAGTCCTTATTTACTAATGATGATCTGAAATTGCGTAATTTTATGTCAAGATTACCGCCGATGCCTGACATTGTCTCGTAAGAGGGAATTTTCAACATGCTTTTGAAACTTGATATTAAAAAATGTGGTGGTGCTGACAACATACCCAATGTCTTTCTCAAAAGGTGCGCATAGTGAGTTTTCAAACATTTATGCATTGTTTTTACAAAACTGACGAAAGAAGGACAGGTGCCAATAGAATGGATAACAGCCAAAGTGAGACCACTGCACAAAAAGGGAAAGAAAGATGAAATTAGTAAATATAGGCCAATATCACTACTGTCAACAGTTTGTAAATTTTTCGAGCATATAGTTCGAGATCATATTTCGGAATTTTCAACTGCTTATAATGCCCTATCTGAATCTCAACATGCATTCAGAAAAGACTATTCGATTTGTATCCAATTCAGACAATTCACGACTTTGCACTCGCAATTAACAAACTCGTGCCGACTGACGCAATTTTATGGACTTTTCAAAGGCATTCGATAAGGTTTATCACAAAAAATTAATTTTCAAAGTAGACAACATGCTTGAAAACAAGCAGTTAACTAACTGCATCTTATCTTACCTTCATAGCCGGCAGCAATTTGTTGTATTTAAAGATAAATTCTCTGAGAGTGCTCCTGTGGAATCTGGTGTCCCGCAGGGTTCGGTGTTTGGACCGCTTGTTTCCTTTGTATATCAATGACATTGTGAGTGGCATACCTGTTTACACAAAACTGTTGTGTGCGCGATCTACGATTGACTCTTCTACATCTCTGGACATCACCATCACCTGTATTTCTTCCTCATTTGTACATATCATCATCACCTGGTCGGTCCGATCTTCGTGTTCGCAGCTCGTGGTCGGCCAGATTAAACGGTCCCTTATAAGTGGTGGACGGTGCTTTTCGATCCTCAAGACCTCTCGCCCGTGTCACTGGAGCTCCGTTCAGGTCGCCGCATAGCACCTACCGCAATGCCTGCTGAAGACAATCAAGGCAGCTCCGATGCTGCCGCCGCCGCGCAGATTCCGTCATCTCTCGTGGCCATCGACAACCGCCATCGTGACCCACCCGTCTTCGCTGGGCTGCGGGGTGACGACGTCGAGGACTCGCTCCAGAACTACAATCTTGTAAGCGACTTCAATAGGTGGGACCACGTCGAGAAACTGCGAAATGTCCCCTTCTATTTGTCCGATGTCGCGAAAACCTGGTTTTGGAACCATGAGCCGGATCTCCCCGACTGGGCGACGCTTGCACAAGAACTTCGGCAAATCTTCGGCGCTTCCGCTGTTCGTGCAGAGGTGGCGAAGAAGAAACTCAGTGAGCGCATCCAGTTCCCTGGCGAATCGTACACCTCATACAATGAGGATGTGCTAGCGTTGTGCAAACGCGTCAATGAACGCATGCCCCAAGCTGACCAAATACGGCACACTTTTAAGGGCATCAACACCATCGCCTTTAATGCACTCGCAACACAGGAGAGACGCGCGACGCGCTCGAGAAGCAAGACGTGCCCCGCATCTGCTCCGGGCAGTACTTTCTTTTCGTGTAAACACAACGCTGAAGTGCCTCACCTGACATGTTAAACGCTTGCTAAAGGTGAGCGTCTTGCAACTCTGACGGATATTCTTGGATGCCTGCTTTTCTGGACCGCAGCGAGTCGGAAAATCTGCTTCTCGACAAGAGACGCGCCGCGCCGGGTCTCGCCTCGCTTGAGGCTTGCCCTATCACCGGTAGCACCCAGCCCAGCAGCCATGGATGTGCAAACGGAAGGCGAAGGCACCGACCATGCGATGTACAAACCCAGCGAATGGACACCGATAATCCGTGCGTACAAGGGTGGGCAGCCACGCCCGGAAACGCAGGTTGTACCGTCTCGCTCAGTCCCTGTTTCAGCTAAGCCTACCGCGTCTGCTGTCGGTGCTCCGGCCGACGCTGCCTCTGCGTCCCCCAAGCCGACCTACCACGCTCAGCAAAAACATCTGCGCGCTGCACGCGCAGTCGCACTGCGACGTAAACAACTTCCTTTACTCCCGCCTGGCACCATAAGGGTCGTTTTCCGACCAAGAGGAGGACTCGCCTTGAACGGAGCAATGGCACAGCCACTCTTGCGAGCTCTGCAGGTCGCCGCTGCTGGCCGCGACCTTGGAGAGCTTCATCTCAGGATACACCCTACGAATAACACTTTCACGGTCGCTACATATCACGAGACATCCGCCCTTCACCTCGTCCAGCTCAAGGAAGTCGTTCTCCAAAAGACCAGCTATCCTGTCGCGGCCTACATTGCACCACCGCCCGCTGCTGTGCGCGGCGTCATCTCACAAGCTTACTGGGAGGAAACCTCTGAGCAGATGCTACGAGACCTCCAGATCCGCAACCCAGACGCTGATATCATCGCAGCCCGCAGAATGGGTAGGACCCTCTCCATATTGATCACCTTTGCGCACGGACCAGTACCTCACACCATACGCTACATGAGTGTAGTGTACAGGTGCACCCAGTACAAGGGAAGTCCAGACGCGTGCACGAACTGTCGTCGACCGGGCCACAGATATGACGTGTGCCCCCACCCCAAAAGTGGTCTCTGCTCACGGTGCGGGGACAAGCATGACCGGCAAGATCATCGTTCCTGCATCCCCAGCTGCATTCTCTGTGGGGGCCAGCACCTCACGGGCACCGGATCGTGCAAGGCGAGAAATACTACCGCCCCACGACGCAGCCCACCGTCTCAGAAGACAGAGTTCCCTACAACAGAGGACTTTCCCCCACTCCTCTCGACGAACCCATCACCCTCAACGTGGTCATCCAAGGTCGCCAAGAAGAACAGCACGACCTCCCAGGACTCGGAAATGAAGGCTCTGCGGGAAGAGGTAAGTCAGCTCAGGGCAGCCCTCTCCACCCCAACTCTCCCTCCCGTTTCACAACCTCCATCGTTGCTCACCCCATCCGACCAGCCTCCTCAGAAAAAAAGGAGGCCTGATGAGAGCCCTGCCCAACCTATAGATATGGAAGCAAAATTTCAGGATCTCGCTCAAAACTTGGAAGCGAAGTTCACAGAGCGCATTACGGCGCAAGTCACCGCACAATGCCAAATTATGATAGAAGCTACCATTACCCGCATTATGGAGAGCGTCGTCTTCAGCATCATGACCAAGGTGGAAGAGCGTTTAGCTCACCTTACCATTGGGCTGTCATCAGCGTCTCCTCCCGCAGCCAAATCTCCCACACCCCTCCTCCGCCCTTCAACCTTACAACATGGCTCCTCCGACGGGCCATAATTCCTTAAAAATTATCCAGTGGAACTGCAGGGGCTTTCGGCGAAAGCGCGACCCTCTGCAACAAATTATTTCCAATTCTTCAACACCACCAGACATTATCGCTATTCAGGACGCTAATGTTTGCAGGCAACTGCCAGGGTACGCTACTGTTCCATCAGATTCTACTGCTGTTCCTCGCGTGATAACTTACGTCTGTAACTCCTTGCCTTACGCGCAGCATGAGATCACTTCTCCTATCGCTCATACTCTCATTGAAGTTTTACCTCCTAACCCTGCACAGTCCCCACTGTTCCTCCTGAACTGCTACCTTCTTCCAAGGCAGTCAATTCAGTTACTCCCTCCTCTTCTCAAATCTGCCGCGAAATTGGCCGCATCAAACCCCTTACTCATCACCGGTGACTTTAACTGCGCTCACGTGGACTGGGGCTATCGGCGCACGAACCATAGGGGTACGGTCCTATACAATGAAACGCTGATGCTCCACCTAACAATTTTTAATGATTTCAGCTGGCCTACGCGGATCGGTAATAGTGTTACTGCCGATACTAGCCCAGACCTCACGCTTGGCAGAAATATTACTGACGTGCAGTGGGAAAGAACACAAACCACACTGGGCAGCGACCACCACCTAATTCGCATAGCTGTGAATTATCAACGTCCTCGACGCAAATTTACCGTTAGGAGCATTAACTGGGACCAGCTACGCAAGTTTAGGCAAGCGCAGCCAACACAGGGTCCCTTCGACCTTGACTCGTGGACTGCTCGGTTGCAGAAAGACATTCGCCAGAATACCCAAACGCTAGATACAACCCCAGAAATCCCCGTGATTGACAGTAAGCTCGCCCAGCTCTTGCAAGCTCATGATAACATTATGCAGCGGTGGAAAACTCAAAAGCACAACAGGAAACTAAAACTCAAACTCGTGCACCTTCAAACCCAAATAGAACAGCACAGCGCCTCCCTTTGCAAAGCAAACTGGTCTCAGATCTGTGAAGACCTCCGCGGTAATCTCTCTACAACCCGTGCTTGGCACCTTTTGCGCCATATGCTAGACCCCACGAAATCTAAAATTCAGACGCGTCTTAGCATTCGTCGCCTCACTCACAAACACCGGCAGGACACCGATGCGTTCCTTACGCAGGTCAAGTGCGCCTATACTACCCCTGGTCCTCCTACTAACCACCCCGAGTACACGGGTTCACCCCAACCCCAGCTTGACGCTCTTATAACAGAATCAGAATTTCGTGCGGCCCTATTGAAATTGCGCAATACAGCACCCGGTGACGATCAAATTACCAATGCTGCTATCCGAAATCTTGACGATGCTTCCATATCTGATCTAGTTAATTACTTTAACAAATGTTGGGAAGCAGGTACCCTCCCCGCATCCTGGAAGCACGCAAAAATCATATTTATCCCTAAGCCTCACAAGCCCATTACCGTCGACAATATTCGCCCCATCTCTTTGACATCCTGTCTTGGCAAGGTCTTTGAACACATAATCCTTGCTCGGCTAACGACATTCATGGAAGACAATCACATTTTTCCCCACAGTATGGTGGGCTTTCGTGCGCGTCTTTCAGCCCAGGATGCCCTCCTCCAAATTACGCACGATGTGCTTGACGATACGATACCCCACCTGACTAAAGCTATCCTTGCGGTCGACCTCACTAAGGCATTCGACAGAATTCGACACGACGCCATCTTAAAGCAACTCCAGGTACTACAGGTAGGCCCCAAAACTTATAACTACGTTCGTGCATTTCTCTCTGGGCGCACTGCCTCTTTGCACATTGATAACCTAAGCACAGCCCCTTATACGCTCGGTGAGGTCGGAACTCCTCAAGGTGCTGTCCTCTCCCCCTTTCTGTTTAATATCGCTCTCATCCCTTTAGCCCACAAACTCTACCACACATACCACACCTAAAACATACCCTCTACGCGGATGATATTACTACATGGACGACTCATGGTTCGGACGGCGAAATTGAGGAAACTCTTCAGTTAGCAGCCGACACCATCTCAGCTCATGCTTCAGCTATTGGGCTCGAATGTTCCCCATCTAAATCCGCGCTCCTCCTAATGAGACCGAAATCAGGAGCTAACGCGCCCATCGAAATCACATTACAAGGAACCCCTATACCCCTCACACACACCCTGCGCATTCTTGGCCTCTATATGCAGGATACCGGACGAAATGACCATAGCCTAAAGACACTCAAGGCCTCCACACAATCTGTGTTGCAGCTTTCACGCCGCGTATCCTCCCTGCATAAGGGTTTGGACGAAGCGGACAACATGAAAGTTGTACATGCCTTCACTCTTAGCCGCATTCTATACGCGACCGCATATCTCAAATTGAACCGCACAGAAACCGAACGCGTGAACGCCATGATCCGCCTCGCAACTAAGGCAGCATTGAACCTTCCTCGTAGCACAAGCACAGCCAAACTCCTTGAACTGGGCATGCATAACACCCTTCCTGGGCTAGTTGACGCGCACCTTCGGGCACAGTACTTAAGACTTTCCGCGAGCGCGACTGGCCGCCATATTCTCGCCTCCCTTCGTATCAACATACCAGCTAATCAGCCGACGTTTATAGCCATTCATACTTCGCTCATAGTGAAGCCCCTGCCTCGCAATATGCATCCTCAGCATCACGTCACTCGCCGCGTAGCTCGCGCAAATGCCCTTCATAAGAGTTACGGACAAGCTCAGGATGCCATTTGGGTAGACGCCGCTTGTACAGCGCAAGAAGCTGTAGCAGTTGCCTACAACCGTACTCTGCCCCATCCCTTGATTCACCGCCTTCCCTCAGGCACTACAGCTGAGGAGGCAGAAGAGACCGCCATCGCCTTAGCCCTTGCACAATCAGACGCACAGCACATCTTTAGTGATTCGAAGACAGCTCTGCACAACTTTGCCAGGGGCAGGATACACCCCCCTGCCTGGGAGTTGCTGAACGCCCCTACGCCAAATTTACCACGCATGGTAGAGCTCCAGTGGGTGCCGGCTCATTCTGGGAATCCCGGAAACGAGGCTGCCGATAAATTGGCCCGAGGTTTGATTTGCCGGGCTCAGGACAGCCTCGATTCGGGCTTCACGAAGGAGCGGGCGCACACCTTTGCAGAGCTCACTCAAATACCCCGTCTGAACCGTCGGATTTACCCTCCTCCAAACCCCAGCCTTAGCCACTCCCAACAAGTCCTATGGAGACGCCTCCAGACCCGCGCACTCTCTTCCCCACAACTGCTGTCCCACTACTGTGGCACTTCCCCTGCATGTACCCTATGCGGCGAACCCCACGCCACACTTTCCCACATCCTCTTCGGCTGCCCTGCTGATCCTCCCCCACAGGGACAGCCTGCTATCTCAAGTTGGGAGGACTGGGAGGTCCTGCTGTCTTCTACGCACCCGGCACTACAGCTTGCTGCGGTGACTCGGGCTGCCGATGTCGTTTCCACACGAGGCATCACCATGTAGATGTGGCACGGGACCGCGCGGTGGTCCAGGGACCCGGGGTCCAAACACACTGGCCAATAAAGTTTTTCACTCACTCACTCGCAACACAGAATCCTGCCACTATCCAAGACGTAATAGCTACTTACCAGCGCCTTGAGGAATTGCAGTCTCTACGACTATCCACCGATGGCACAGACAGTCGTCTATCTTCGGCAATGGAATTGCGCTCTCTAATACGTGACACCGTGCGGGAGGAAGTTCACGGGCGGTGTTCTTCCTGCGCGAAGGAACATACCATGCCCACTTCCTCGATCGGCTTGCGCGACATCATAAAAAAAGAGATCGCGTCGGCGTCTCGTCTGACGTGCTCCGACGGCGCCTGCGCTCGACAGGTGCAAACGTACGCCGACGTCGCGGCGCTCTCTCCTGCTCCTCCCGCCCCTGTACCAGCAGTACACTACGTACCTGTGAGTTCGTTGTCACCACCGAGACGCGTACAGCCTTATTACCCTCTTCCGCCATCCGGTCGACCAATATGTTACTACTGCGGCTATCGCGGCCATATCTCCCGGTTTTGTCGACGTCGTCAACAGGATGAGCAACGTGGCTATGCACCACAGGAGAGAACAGGCAGCCGTCCCCCGACGAGCTACCAACGAACCCCCTATCGTTCGTACTATAGTCGTTCATCATCTCCTCCTTACCCTACCGACACGCCTCTGAATTCATGAGAATCTCGCCGCAGGTCACTCTCTCCGCGCCGGCGTTCAGTGTCACCTCTTCGCAGCGCCACTCATGCTCCTAACAACCACCCGGAAAACTCCTCGATGCAGTTTTAGGAGGGAAAACTGCATCCACCGGATAGCGTACAATTCCTCCAGAGCGACCGTCGAACTTGTTGTTAGTATTTGCGGAAGGCCTGCCCGTCGAAGCTCTTAATTGTTGACACTGGTGGCGCCATCTCGATTATACGTGTCGACTTGTTGCCGCCTTCGAAAAGTGGTGACACCTTATTGCGGCCCTTCTCTTCGTGGAGCGACCAACGCCGTCATTCGTCCAATTTTGCAGTGTACAGCTCGTGTTCACATTGACGGAATTCCCCATCACATTGTTTTTGCTGTGTTTCGCGAGTGTTCGCACGAGCTCATTTTAGGATGGGATCTTTTGTCTTCGGCGTCCGCTGCTATCTCTTGTCATGAGCGACTCGTACACCTTCATGAGACAAACTGCTCGCTTCCGTGCCACGAACAACGCCTGCGCCTCGTCACCTCCCCCGGTTACGTTCTTTGGCCTTCTAGAGAAGAAATTATAGGTGTCAACTCTAGCGACATTTTCGATGGTGACGTGCTCCTTGTTCCCTACGGTCAAGTTATATCCCGAGGAATTCTTATTATGCCTGGCCTTATTCGCTTCTTCCAGGGCTCTGCATTCCTGACTGTTGTAAACCAGTGCGCCGCGAACCACTAATGCTACCCCGTGGGTCAAGTCTCGCATGCGTTGCTGATGCTAAGCCACAGGCAATTGTAACTCTTTCGACCGGCCTAGCGGAGTCAACGTTGCCGCCACCAACTACCTCTTCCTTACCACTATCGGCAACCATAAGCCCTGATCTGACGCCTGCACAGAGCCAAGACCTTCTCGCCCTGTTGCAAAAACATCACTCTCTGTTCGACATCAACTCGGCGGCTCTCGGTATGACTACTACAGCGACTCATCGCATACAGACAGACGGCTCCCTTATTGTTCACCGGCGGCCATATCGTGTGTCCCACACAGAGCGCAAGATTATCGAGGAAAACGTATCAGACATGCTTCGACGAAACATCATACGACCTTCTTCGAGTCCCTGGTCCTCCCCAGTCGTCCTAGTGCAGAAGAAAGACGGGTCCGTGCGTTTTTGTGTTGATTACCGTGCCTTAAACAAAATTACGCGCAAGGATGTTTACCCCTTGCCAAGGATCGACGACGATGCACTATATTCTTTACATGGCGCCGAGTATTTCTCTAGTCTTGACCTTAGATCCGGCTATTGGCAAATACCCGTGTCCGAGTCCGACAAGGAGAAAACAGCCTTTGGCACGCCGGATGGGCTGTATGAGTTTAATGTAATGCCTTTCGGACTCTGTAATACGCCTGCCACTTTCGAACGTATGATCGATACTGTCCTTCGTGGGTTAAAATGGAGGACCTGTCTGTGCTACTTGGACGATATCGTAGTATTTTCAACCACATTTGCCGAACACCTGGAGCGTCTCGAACAAGTGCTTTCCTGCCTCGCACGCGCTGGCCTACAGCTCAATACGAAGAAATGTACTTTTGCAAGCAAGCCCGTCAAAGTGCTGGGGCACTTAGTCGATAAAAAAAGACGGCATTCGACCGGACCCTGAGAAACTTTCCGCCGTCCTCGAATTTCCCCGTCCTCGGCGCCAAAAAGATCTGCGCAGTTTTCTCGGACTGGCTTCCTACTTCCGGCGCTTCATACGCAACTTCGCTACGCTTGCATCTCCGCTCCATCAACTCCTCTCAAACAATGCACCATTCGTTTGGGCGGACGATTGTGAAGGTGCTTTCCTGAAACTGAAACACGCTCTAACGTTGGACCCCGCATTGTGCCACTTTGACCAAAGCGCAGCCACTATTCTTCATACTGACCCTAGAGTCATGGTCTGGGCGCTATTCTCTTGCAGCGTGACAAAACCTCACGTGAACGAGTCGTCGCTTATGCGAGTCGCACGTTGACTGCTGCAGAGAAAAATTATACTATAACCGAAGAGGAGTGCCTCGCTGTTGTTTGGGCCGTGCAGAAATTTCGCCCATACCTCTACGGCCGCCACTTCACAGTCGTTACCGACCATAATGCGCTGTGCTCGCTGTAATCGCTTAAGAACTTATCGGGTCGCCTTGGTCGCAGGGTGATACGTTTTCAAGAGTATGACTTCGACGTAATCTTCAGGTCTGGAAAGAACCACCAAGACGCCGATGCGCTTTCTCGCCACCCTTTGTCGAGCAATGATGACTCGGCATCACCTAGCTGTAGTAACGCGCCCTCCGGACTTTCACTATCGCCCTTGCCCGTCTCAGCGCTCGAGTGGCTGCAACCTGACCACCAATCTGCCCTCGTCTCTCACCAAGGGGCAGATCCGTACTGTCGGACTATTGTAGAGCGCATGCAAGGGTCTTCTGCGCCTCCAAACGCCCGGCTTCGTCGTCAGCTCAAGCAGTTCAAGCTGGGGTCTTGCATCGCTATATCTATCACGTCGATGGCAACAAGTGGGTCCCCGTCATACCGCGTTCTTTGCAGCGCGAGGTACTCGAAGCATTTCACGATGACGCGGCGGCAGGTAACCTCGGATTTCATAAGACGTACGACAGAATACGAAGTCGATGCACATGGCCCGGCCTGTCCTCCACCGTCGCCAAGTACGTCACATCATGTCCTCTTTGTCAAAGCCACAAACGACCTACGACTGCACCCGCTGGTCTTTTGCAACCTCTTCCCTGCCCCTCTTCGCCTTTCGAAGTCGTCGGAATAGACTTGTACGGTCCACTTCCCAAGACCTCAAATGGCAATCATTGGATTGTGACGGCCGTGGACCAACTGACACGCTATGCGGAGACAGCATGTCTCCAATCTGGTACCGCCGCTGAGATCGCCGATTTTTTTCTGTTTAATACCTTTCTACGACACGGAGCCCCGCGCGTTCTCCTCAGCGACCGTGGCAAGGCTTTCCTATCGTCTCTTCTTACCGAAGTTCTGCGTGCCACCAACACCGTGCACAAGACCAACTCGAGCTACCATCCGCAGACCAAAGGCTTGACAGGATGTTTTCATCGTACTCTATCAGACATGATTGCCATGTAAATCTGCCCCGACCACACCAACTGGGACGCAATCCTTCCTTTCGTCACATTCGCCTACAATACGGCTGTACAACGTACCACCGGCTTTTCTCCATTTTTCCTCGTGTATGTCCGCTCGCCAAGTTTACCACTAGACATGTCGCTACTTACAGCAGCTCCTGCACTCTCAGGGACTCCTTTTTCCGAACAGTTCTTGTCCCGTCTCGCGGATTGCCGTCATCGGGCTCGCATCAACACCAGCATCTCTCAGGAGGTTCGGAAAGAGCGCTACGATTCGACTCACCGCCCTGTGACTTTTTCCCCTGGAGATGAAGTTCTTCTATGGACACCTGTGCGCGTTCCCGGCTTGTGCGAAAAATTGGGCACTCATTTTATTGGACCCAACGGGGTCATTGAAAAGACATCCCCTGTTAAACACCGCGTATCGCCACTCCGAATGCCGTCCGACCTCAGTTGCCGTGACACCGAGATTGTTCATGTCGCTCGATTGAAGCCGTACACGCGCCGGGTTTCATGACAATGCGCGCCCGGGCGGCCGCTTCCACTGCGGGAGGGCATTAATGTGAGCGCGATCTACGAGTGACTCTTCTACATCTCTGGACATCATCATCACCTGTATTTCTTCCTCATCTGTACATATCATCATCACCTGGTCGGTCCGATCTTCGTCTTCGCAGCTCGTGATCGGCCATATTAAACGGTCCCTTATACCGTATGCAGATGACTGCGTTATTTACTCTGAGGTAAAAAATCCTAATGACCAAGTAATGTTAAATGCCGCTTTTCAAGAAGTAAAATCCTGGTGTGACACTTGGCAGACGCCCATAAACTTGGAAAAGACCGTATTTGCAGCTCGTGAGTCGGTCCCGGTCCGCGTACTCTTCGACAGATGCGTCTACTCCTGCACGGGTTATAGCACCGCGTGCGGCGGAGTGAGCACCTTCGTTGAGGTTGGGGAGGTGCGGGCAGACTTCGCCCATATGGGCGGGGAAACAGATCAAGTTAGCCTGGGAAACCTGGGAGGCATTCGTGAGTATTCGAAGGGCTTCGATCGAGATTCTACCTTTAGCAAAATTTCGCACAGCTGTGCGCGAGTCGCTGAGTATAACCTGAGTGTCGGCATCAGTTATGGCCAGGGCGATGGCCATTTCTTCAGCAACCTCCGAGTGTTGGGTCTTGACACTAGCTGTATGCGTTGTGGCTTTCTCCGAGTTTATCACAACGACAGCGAAGCATCCACCGTCGGGGTAGCTGGCGGCGTCAGTGAACCGCGCATTCTTATCATTGCAGTAGGCTTTCAGAAGAGCTGTAGCTCGGGCTTTTCGGCGGCCTTGGTTGTAAAGGGGATTCATGTTTCTTGGAACCGGGGCAACGTGTATCTTCGCTCGTATCTCTTTAGGTATGTCCGCCTTAGCATCATGCTGCTCTTGGTACGTGATGCCAAGCTCTTGCATTATGCTCCTTCCTGTGTTTGTAGTGGTGAGCCTTTCTAGGTGCGATAATCTTTGTGCTTCAGCTATTTCGTCCAAAGTGTTATGGATCCCCAGTTGGAGCAGCTTCTCAGTGCTAGTGGATTCCGGTAGGCCGAGGGCGACTTTATATGCCCTGCGGATTATGGTGCTAATCTTCTTCTTGTTATGTTACAAAATAAAGAAGATGAAGGGGCGGCTCACGCGAGCAGCGGCCACGGGCGGGCTCGCGCAGTAGCTCGGCCATTCCTTCGAACAGGTCAAGCGGTCGGGTCCGGTTCTTCTTCGTATTTTCGCTACATTGCCTCCCTAAAGCAACTGCACTACAGAAGTGTAATCAATCCCTGGAGACTTTCGTGTTCACATTCGTAGCCATGAAACAAATTTACTCAGAATAAGATGAACTACTTTGGGCTGCCTTTTCTTTTGTTATCCTTTTTTTAATTTTAAATCGGTTTTTAAAACTCGTTGATACTAATTTTAGATTCACTGCAGAGAAGGGCTATCTATATTATAGCGCATGAAATCTATCAACGGCAATGGGTCCAAAGAAATCTCTTTGCACCCATTGCGGGAGGGGGGCTCACATGGGCAAGGTAACCGGAGGGGGAGGCAAATGTTACCAAACTACTCCTATGCCTTGTACTCACGGCGCCACGAAAGCAATAGCGCGCTTTGACCGCGCAGAAATCAATGCGGACTGTGCGGTTAAAGGAAATGGAAGTCGACATAAACACTCGGATTTTGTCTGTGGTTGGGCCTGAGAGGAACGGCCAAACGTGTAAATATGCTCTCAGCACATGCGCTGCTGCCTCTTGCAGAATGCCTCATTCGCAGCTTTTACTGCATAAAAGCAGACGCGCCTGTGCCTTTGGGTTGGGCCGCCAACAAATGTTCCCGTGTTTTCCTTGCTTCACAAGCTTCGTCGCGAGAAGAGACAGTTTTGGCAAGCTCGTTCGCACCTTCCCTTTCTTTTTTTCTCTCTCACTCTGCACACGAAATTGCACTCAACGTTTGCCAAATTGAATGTATCGTTCCATGTTGGTCGGCTTCAGTTTTTTTTTTCACGAGAACGACCGAGGATGGAAGGAGTCTGGCCGCTTGATATCAGACAGTGAAATGTACGACCATTTGGAGTGCCAAGAATATAATGCAATCCGCTGCTGTCTTCACCAGGCCGAATCAGTCACCAATGTAGCTATTTTAGAAAGGCCATCGAATCTTTGGTTTATTAAACTTGTTAGCCCATCCCTCATGTAAAGCCCTCCAACAGAGAGCCTTTGAAGCATTTTCAGTAAAGAAATCCTCCCAGGAAAAAAATAAAAATAAATACTCCGTTTTGGCAACCGTACAGAAAACCGAGGTATCAAAAAGAAGTTCCGGCAGTCCGTGTACAGACCTTTTAGAATATAAATATATGCATAACGTGGGCGAGTCGACACTAGTGTATGCCCTCAATATGTGTTCAATGCCAATGATTTTTCTCGCTTTAGCAGCAATATTTTTCTTCTTCACAAGCCTGAACTTACTACGTATCTCGAGAGGGCACCGTCCGCTGGAGAAAACGGCCTTCTAGCAGGCATCTGCCCAATTTGCTCGAAGAAAATGTTTATTGCATTTCACCATCACTATCATCAGTTGCAAACGAGCAATGATGCACGTTTGAGCTACCACAGGAATACAACCGCGCCCAGCCCAACGCGCCGACGATAATTCGGTGAGCAGCTAAACAAACCGTTTTTAGGGGCGAAGCTCCTCTTAGTCTAACCTTGTCACGCGTCAGGCGTCAGTCGTCAGGCGTAACCCGCGTGCCTCCCGGCACTCGTTCGCCGCGGCGCGTGCCTCCCGGCGCGTGCCTCTATCTCTCTCTCTCGCGGCGCGTGCCTCTGCTGTCTTGTGTGAGAGAGAGAGAGACAGAGAGAGAGCGAAAGGCGCGCGTTGGCTATGGAAACGCTCTTTCTTAGAGGAACGCTGTACCAGCTCGCAAAGAAGGAGAACGCGCCTTCACCCGCGAGAGACAACGTTGGCGCAGGCAGCGTCTCCTAGCGAGTTTCTTGATTGAGAAATACCGACTGCTCGCGTTGGAGAAGCGTTCACCGGCAATCCATATGTATGTATATATATAGGCACTGGATCTTGCAATGAAATGCCGGTGGGAGATTTCACTTGTGCATTGTTGAACCATGAGGATTCGTAGCGTGCGCGTTAACTAAATTAATCCAGAACTCGGCACGATCTACGATGAACCTCCCGAGCTTCGCCCACTCACCATCATTCACTCCGTGGATATGCTGTAATTTTTTTTCTTATAACAGATAGTAAAATGTGTTAGCTACTAGCACGACTACATATTCTCATAGTCTCATAGTATTCCGCACAGACAGGAAACCCATGCATGCGACGCTGGACATGACCAACCGACGGTCTCCGATAATAGCAACTCGTAAGAAACGGACGGAGAAAATAGATAGATAGCTCGATAGACAGATTCACGGCGAAATTAGCATTGTAAGCGCAATAAGGAATATAAATTACTCCTTGATTACTCCTTGCGTTAAGGCAAGCAGTACACTACTAACCTTTACACAAGTCTTTTAGCTGGCCGAAGAAATTGGGACGAATTTAACACTCTGAATCCACTTCCTATAAGGAATGTACACGATAATATGCCTTCACCACCACAATAGATAGTTTGCGTGTCTTTCCTGGGGTGTATGTTTGCGTGGATGTGCCGCTGTATAGATATGTGTGTATGTATCTGTGTGACTGCTACCTTCCTGATGCCTATATATTTCCATTTTGTCTTCACACGTCCATTCCGGCATAGCAAATTATAGATTTCATTACTCATTGCACATCGTGCAACCACGACTTACAACCAGCGATTCTTTTTGTTTTTCAGTTCACGTACGTCGCAAAAAATTAAAAAAAAACGTATGTTTTAGCCACGTGGAAGGTCTCAATAATTTCTTTTACCCTAACTTCTACTACAACGTTCGAGCTACGCACGGAATGCGGCGTGCGAAAACATACCTGATTAGCTACAACGGAGCAGTTAAAACGGCTCGCTAAAACACGATTTTCCACGCGCGTCGATCTACCTGTCAGAGCAATTTTTATAACCATGACGTAGCAAAACTAGATAATCGCGGACATTTTGAGACCAAATACTGTACAAAATGGTAGCGCGCATAGAAGTTATCGCGCATGAAATGCTTTGTAAGCATGTACGTTTAACGATGCGGAACCGCCGCCACTGAGACCGCCAAGGGTCACAGGTTCGACGCCCCCCCCCCCCTTTTTTTTTTTTCTAAGTATGGTTGTCATAAGCTCGAGATTACATCGGTAGGGGGGGCCTGGCGACGGTTGGATACCTGAAAGGCTTTCAGTCGTTCAAGTGCCGTTTACAACTCACTCCTACACCAGAACAGGAATTGGCCTCCCTGGTGAAGTACTTGGCCACCACCTCCCACACGATGTCTACAATTACACCCTCGCCCTCAGTTTCCAGCAGCTGCAGCATATCTGTCCACGGCGGCGGTCAGCTCTGTGAAGCAGCAGAGGGCAGTAACAATCACTGGACCCGGACAGGCCGCCACTGGAATCTAAACATTGGAACGTTCAATGCAAGATCCCTCTCAAGCGAAGCTAGATTAGCGGAAATACTTGAGGAACTAGAGGGAGTTAATTGGGACGTCATTGGCCTTAGCGAAGTTAGGAGAGCAGGTGAAGCTTACATAGTCTTAAACAATGGACACGTCCTCTGCTATAGAGGATTACCCGAAAAGAGAGAATATGGCGTTGAGTTCCTAATCCACAAAAATATAGCGGGCAACGTAGATGAATTCTACAGCATTAACGAAAGGGTAGCATCCGTCGTAATAAAACTAAATAAGCGGTATAAATTTAAGATAATCGAGGGATATGCGCCAACAACGAGCTACGACGATGAACAAGTAGAGCAATTCTACGAGGATATCGAATTAGCAATAAAGAAAGTACGGACGCAATACACAGTAGTCATGGGGGATTTCGACGCAAAAGTAGGAACGAAACAAAGTGGAGAGCAGGCGATAGGCAACTACGGCGTCGGCCATAGGAATAACCGTGGGGAAATGCTAGTACAATTTGCCGAAAGAAACCGACTCCGAATAATGAACACGTTTTTCAAGAAACACAAGAATAGGAAGTCGACGTGGAAAAGCCCTAACGGGGAAACAAAGAATGAAATTGACTTTATAATGTGCGAACAACCAGGTATAATTCAAGACAGAGAAGTAGTGGGGAAGATAAAATGCAGCGATCACAGACTAGTAAGGGCAAAGACTGTACTTAACCTAAAAAAAACAAGTACTAAATTATTTACTAGAAAAAAAATGTAATGTAGAGGTAATCAGAGTGAAGGACGACGAATTTAAAGTCGCCCTAAGCAAAAGTTCGAGGCTTTAGACGAAAACGGTGATGATTTACAACAAATAAACAAAACCATAACGAAAACAATCCTTGAAACCGCGATAGAAGTCGGGGTAAAACAACAAAGCAAGCAAAAAGTAAGCTGTCCCAATCTACCAAGGACTTAATAAAAAAACGCCAACAAATGAAAGTAACTTCATCAAAAGATAAGATAGAATTCGCAGAACTATCAAAATTGATCAGTAAAGCCAGGCAAAGAGATTTAAGAAAGTTTAACATGAGAGAAATAGAGAAAGCAGTAGAAAAAGGCACCAGCATTAAATCGGTCAAAAAGAAACTGCACTTAGGACAAAACAAAATGCATGCGCTAAGAGATAAACAAGATAACGTTATCAACAGTTTCACCGATATAGTAAAGGTAGCAGAAGATTTCTACTCGGGACTGTACCGCTCTCAGACAGACCATACAACCTTAATAGAAATAGAATTAGAGGAGAACACGGAAATTTAATGTATAACCGCTGACGAAGTCAAAAAAGCTGCCAAAGGCATGTCCCGCGGTAAAGCAGCTGGTGACGATGGTATAACAGCCGACTTGATCAAAGACGGAGGAGATATTGTACTTGAAACACTTGCATCGCTCTTCACGAAATGTATCAAGACATGTAGCGTACCGCGCAGCTGGAAAAATGCTAATATAATCCTTATCCACAAGAAAGGTGACATAAAGGACTTAAAGAATTACAGACCAGTCAGCCTGCTGCCAGTAATATACAAGCTATTTACAAAGGTAATTTCTACGAGGATAAGAGAAACACTCGACTTTAACCAACCGAGAGAACAAGCTGGTTTTGGGAAAGGTTACTCAGCAATGGACCACAGCCACGCTATCATCCTAGTAATTGAGAAGTACGCGGAATATAACAAACCTCTTTATATGGCGTTTATCGACTACGAGAAAGCATTTGACTCCATAGAAATACAAGCAGTTCTAGAAGCTCTACGTCGACAAGGTGTACCTGGCGTATACGTGAAAACCATAAACAACATATAGAAAGATTGCACAGCCACACTACTCCTACATGAGAGAAGCAGAGAAATCCCAATCAGGAGAGGTGTGAGACAGGGAGATACAATATCCCCGATGCTATTCACTGCATGTTTAGAGGAAGTCTTTAAACGTCTAGACTGGGAAGAAAAGTGCATTCGAATAGACGGAGAATATCTAAACAATTTAAGATTTGCAGACGACATTGTGCTCTTTAGCAATGATGGTGACGAATTACAAAACATGATTGATGACCTAAACAGGGAAAGCATTAAAATTGGATTAAAAATGAATAGGCAAAAGACCAAAGTTATGCTCAATAGCCTAGCTAAGGAACAAAAATTTAAAATCAACAATGAACCCTTACAATGTGTAAACGAATACGTATACCTGGGACAGTTAATATCAAGAACTCCTACCCAGGAAAACGAAATTCTCCGTAGAATAAGGCTGGGCTGGAGCGCATTCGGAAGGCATTACGAAATCATGACCAGAAACTTACCGCTCTCATTAAAGCGAAAAGTATTCAATCACTGCATTCTCCCAGTGCTAACGTACGGTGCAGAAACATGGAGAATAACGAAAAAACTAGAGATGAAACTAAGGAGCACGCAACGTGCAATGTAAACAAAAATGATAGGGGTAACGCTAAGAGATAGAAAACGAGCGGAATGGATCAGAGAACAGACAGGAGTAGCCGATATTATCTTATCAATTAAACTAAAGAAGTGGACCTGGGCAGGACATGTCATGAGGAAGAAGGATAATAGGTGGACAGTAAGAGCGACGGAATAGATACCACGAGAGGGAAAACGCAACAGAGGTAGGCAAAAGGTTAGATGGAGCGATGAAATTAAAAAGTTTGCGGGCATAAAGTGGAACCAACTCGCTCAGGATAGGGTGGATTGGAAATCGTTGGGAGAGGCCTTCGTCCTGCAGTGGACCTTAACAGGCTGATGATGATGATGATATGTAGCATAAAACACATTCCACGCTCTTTTAAGGTGTTCTTTCAAAGAAAACGGTCGAGATCCAGGTTAACAGGATGGATTTGCAGGCTAGTTGGTCAAGCATCATGGAAAAAACAGCGCGAACAGAAGGACGATGAAAAAGGAACACACACCACACCACGGAGCGCTGTGGTGTGGTGTGTGTTCCAGCGCTCCGTGGTGTGGTGTGTGTTCATTTTTCATCGTCCTTGTGTTCGCGCTGTTTTTTTCCATGAGATCCAGGTGCTTACCAAATGCATCCCTTCAAAATAAATAAATAACTGAATAAATAAATAAATAAATAAATAAATAAATAAATAAATAAATAAATAAATAAATGGAGAAGTTAACACCGCTGCCTGTCAAAAATTGGCCAGAGTCGTGGCAGGGCTCCCTAATCTGCTTGGAAATTATCGTCGGACATGACACGAGTAAAAAGCAAAAAGAAAAAATTGGCCGCGTATCTCCGTGCTTCGCTGCAAATGTCGTCGAAAGACGATAGCCTTCTACCGGCCGTACTACATGAGTCCTGGTTCGCGTGTTTCTATTTCCCCGAGGAGTTGCGCAAGCGAGAGGGAAAACGAAGAGACGCGAGGTGAGAAAGGGACCGGCCGGAGTGGCGGGCGGCCGTTCCGCTGCCTGGATCTACCGGTTCGGCACGATGGATGGATGGATGGATGGATGGATATTAGGAGCGTCCCCATTTATAACGGGGCGGTGGCCGGGCCACCAAGCTCTAGCTTTATTTCTTTTTCGTTTACAACCATTTCTTTTCCCGAATCACACATATTTGCTCAACTAATTTTTTTCCCCGTCTATTTAATTTATCTATTATCGTTCTGCTGTGATGTAACAATCTCACCCGAACTACCTTGCGGTTTTGTTTGCTCCATACTTTTGCGCCACCAATGCTCTAAGCGCCTTTTACTTATATCTATCGCCGGCATGTTCAGCTTTCCCCTGTTACTCCTGAAACCCATGGCCTCCTGTAGGGTAGTGTCCACAGCTACACCTGGGTGGACATCTGTACATTCGATCAAAATAAGGTCTGTCGTTTCCCTAGCTTTTCCACAGCACGTACATGTATCCCCTTCTTTATTGAATTTCGCTCTGTAACTTCGGGTTCTCAGGCAACCGGACCTTGCCTCAAACAGTAAAGCGCTTCACTTTGAATTATCGTAAAATTTTTCTCTCTTGATTTCGTCTTTCCCTTTTCGGTAGTTGTTCAATGCCGGTTTCTTCTCCATTCTTGCTATCCAATCCGAGTTCTCCGCCACTCTGACCATGCTCTTAACGCTCTTTTTCGCCCCATCCGTTTCGTTGCTGGATGTATACTTACTGGTAAGCTTCCTAGTTCTCTTCCTCCATTGTGAATCAACGTTCTTCCTATACAAATACCTGAATACTTTCGCTGCCCATCTATTTTCTTTCATATTCCTTAATCTCCTTTCATACCTAATTTTACTCTGAGCTTCCCTTCCCTCAAAGTCAGACCATCCCATATCCCCCTTAACAGCCTCATTTGTGGTCTTCCCATGGGCGCCCAGTGCGAGACGTCCGACCGTCCTCTGATTCACGTCCAGCCCTGATTGTACCTCTGACCTCATGCACACCACTGAGTTTCCGAATGTAAGTGCTGGCACCATTACACCTTTCCACAAACCTCGAATTACCTCGTACCTGTTGTAACCCCACAGCGCTCTTCATTATTGCGGAGTTCCTCTTTCCTTTAACTATCATAGCTTTTTCTTGTACTTCCATGTATCTATTCCCATCATTTATCCATATCCCGAGGTATTTGTACTCTCGTACTCTGGGTATCTCCTCGCCCTGTATTGATATGGTCTGATCGTTGCTGTCATTGAATATCATCCAGCCGCATTTTGTCACACTAAATTTTAGCCCTAAATCTTCACTTTCCCGACCACATATACTAACCAGACCCTGCAAATCTGTTCGACTGTCTGCGAATAGCACAATATCGTCTGCATAAAACAACCCGGGGAGCTTTTGTTCTATCACTATACCTGCCTGTCACTATACGAGCGTGAGATAAGGGCGCCATCTGGCCATGGTTTCGGGAAACGCAAGAAGCTTGCCTAGTGCAGGAAACGTCCGCTTTTGCGCATCCTAACAAGCACTAGGGTCTTTAGAATTACGCATCTATGTATTTTCTACTAAAGGAACACACCGCCCAATACATACGTATTGATGTTGCGCCTCAGATATGCGTAATATTTGCTTTTTGGCCGACTGTGTTTTGAAGTATGAAGGTAGCCACCAGTTCAAGCTGGGTGGTCGTTGAGGAAGGGGTTCACCTTTCGCAGCAGGACAGACACACAACCCCTACCCCCCCCCCCACACACACACACACAGACATACAGACCAAAATTTCTGCGTTGGAGTATCCCAAGAAAGACTATCGTCTTTAAAATCTGTCGTCGCTCAGCTTTGCCAACATGGTGCCCGCAAACAGAACGCATACACGGAAAGGTCGCCGTGGCACGCTGCTGCTGCGATCAGCGTACGCACGAGGCTATTGTTGCCAGATACGTGCCCGAAATTCCACAATGTCCCCCGCCAGGCGGGAAATGTTTGTTCCCGTCGGTCAAAATGAGATCAGTGGTCAAAAGGACGCCGTCTCTTCGAGGAGGCGCGGGGACGTCGCGCTGTCTGGAAAAACCGTGACGTCGTTTGCGCGTGATTCGCAATCCCCCATTCCGCGGCGGGGTGAACGAGTGAAAACACGAGCCTCCCCGCGTGAATACCTCGACCACGTGATTTTCCTCGGTGACCCTGTGGTCCGGCGAGAATCGTGTGCGCTGCTCCTTTGCAACCGCTGTGTTGTCACTGTGCGAAACGGAAACACCCCCGCTAGCGCCAGTTTTTGCCGTCAAGTTGAGGTTTTCAAAACTGTACCGCTGGTTAGAAGTTCTTTTGGAAAACGAGACACTTAACCAGAGGCGTACATAGAAGTACTTTTCAGGAGGTGCTATACGACGCCGGTAAAAAGAATAAATGTAGAACGATCGCCTGCGCCCGGACAATATTTTGGCGATCGCTCTGTTTTGATTAAGCCGAAAGTCGAGTTTTGTCCACTGTAACCCCTACCACTTGTTTATACGCACACCCCCACAACACCCCATCCCACTGCGAAAAAAAAAATATTCTGGATAAACCCTTGATAGCTAAATAAACAGTGCGTACTTGATTCCGAGGAGTTCACTGGTAAAGAACATATATGTTATCACCAAAGGAAACATTCGTATTCTCACCAAAGTTGTTTTTTTTTTTGTGTGTGTGGTTTAACGTCCCAAAACCAGCTCTGATTATGAGAGACGCCGTAGTGGAGGGCTCCGGAAATTTCGACCACCTGGGGTTCTTTAACGTACACTGGCATGGCACAGCACACGGGCCTCAACATTTCGCCTCCATCGAAATGCAGCCGCCGCAGCCGGGATTCGATCCCGCGACCCTCGGATCAGCAGCCGAGTACCATTCTCACCAAAGGAAACATTCGTATAGTTTCACCAAAGCGAACGCCAGTATCCTTATAGTTGCTTTTACATTTTAATATATTGACGCAGAGTGTAACTAGAACGGTAAAAAAAGAGGGCCGCAATGAGGGGGAGGGGGCGACAGCTACCTAAGAGGCAGCTGTCCTAATGAAAGCAACAGAACGCACGCCACTCTTACGCGTGGTTCTATGGCTAACACCTAAACAAGTGCACACCGTTTTTTAATGAATACCAAAAAATTACAAGATACACTGTCCAGCTACACAAAGATAAAAGGGGGCACGTTAGCTTGTTTCTTTTCCACGAGAACGTGGAGGCGACGGCTAAATATGACACGACCGCTCTATGGGATGGGAGCGCATCATGGAGTGGTCATGGTATTTACTTACTATCCCACTGAAGAGCTGACTCACAGCGCGAAGACAGCGACCAGAAAGAGGACCTGTGCTGTCTCACACGACATGGTTTATTGCGACTCCTGTAGCAACGCCTATCCGCAACTTTGAGCTACGCTGTCGCCGCTACGCGATCTAGTCAAATTCTTGTCAATAGTCAAATTCTTGTAAGCGGAGAGCCCACCGCGCAAGTCGTCCGGAAGGGTCACGTAGTCCCACCAACCAACACAGTGAATGGTGGTCAGTGATGACTGAGTAATGTCGGCCATAGACATATGGACGAAACTTGTGAACAGCAAAAGCGACTGCCAGGCACTCCTGTTCCGTTATTGTATAGTTGCGCTATGCCCTGTTCAAGGAACGGCTAGCATAGGCGATCACGTGCTCAGAATT
The DNA here is from genome assembly GCA_013339685.2 of Hyalomma asiaticum. Classification (NCBI taxonomy): domain Eukaryota; kingdom Metazoa; phylum Arthropoda; class Arachnida; order Ixodida; family Ixodidae; genus Hyalomma; species Hyalomma asiaticum. Next base: position 124,649,459 of record CM023484.1, read on the forward strand.
GCCATGACGTTGAATGAGCACTGCGCCGATTCCGATACCACTAGCGTCTGTATGAATTTCTGTTGGAGCAGAAGGATCAAAGTGGCGTAGCACTGGCCCTGAAGCCAACAAGAACTGTAGCTGCTTAAATGCAGATTCGCAATCCTTTGTCCATTGGAAAGGCACATCATTTTGCAGCAAGTCAGTTAGTGGCTGCGCCTTATCCGCAAAGTTGGGAATGAAGCGACGAAAGTATGAGGACAGGCCCAGAAAACTCCGCAGGTCCCGGACAGATTGAGGCTGCTTGAAGTTGCTGACGGCGGCGACTTTCTGCGGATCCGGCCTGACGCCATTTTCGTCCACTAGGTGACCAATACCAAAGTTTCACGTTCTCCAAAGCGACATTTCTTGGAGTTCAGTTTAAGTGCGGCTGTCTCCAGACAGGTGAGGACAAGGTCGAGGCGGTGATTGTGTTGTTCAAATGTCCGCCCAAAGATTATGACGTCATCCAAGTAGCATAAGCAGATTTCCCATTTGAGGCCCCGCAATACCGTGTCCATAAACCTTTCAAACGTGGCGGGGGCATTGCACAAGCCGAACGGCATAACATTAAATTCGAACAAACCGTCTGGGGTTACAAAAGCCGTCTTTTCTTTGTCAGCCGGATCCATAGGAATTTGCCAATATCCAGATCGCAAGTCTACGGAGGAAAAGTAAGACGCTGAATGGAGGCAGTCGATGACATCATCGATGCGAGGAAGCGGGTAGACGTCCTTTTTGGTTATGGAGTTAAGACGCCGGTAGTCAACACAGAACGTCCATGACCCGTCCTTTTTTCTAACTAGGATAACAGGCGCTGCCCAGGGACTCGACGATTCTCGAATGATACCGGTTTGTAGCATGTCGCTGACTTGCTGTGCGATGACCTTGCGCTCCGACGCGGAAAAACGGTAGGGCTTTTGTCTGAGAGGATGCGGCGATCCGGTGTCGATCTTGTGACGACTGCGTGTGTTCGGTACTTTAGTTATGGGTGCCTTTTGTGCGAAATCAAATACATTAGCGTGTCTCGCCAGCAATCCGGCCAAGGCTCCGCGCTTCTGCGACGAAAGAGACTTGCTGACCATATTTAAGAACTCTGATTCCATCAAAGGGTCATCAGCGGTGTCCGACACTGCTGTGAGTCGCTCGCGGCTCCAATGCAGATGTCACATTCCTCCTGAAACAAGTCAAGGTGCATGCCCTTCGGAAGTACTACCGGCTCGGGCGCACAGTTCGTCACCCATAAATAAGTCTTCCCGCCAGTCAGAGATACCACACAGCGCGGCACAAACACGTTTTTCTTGATGCAAGGCAGAAGCAGGGACTCAATTAATGCGTCGAATGAACGTGAACTCCAGTCACTTTCGGAAGCAGTAACTTTCACGCTGGCCATGGAAAGAGCCGGGAGTAACGCGTCCTTAGCTATAACGGGGTTCTGTCTCCTACAGTGAGGCTGCTGGGCGAGAGCGGACAATAGAACCTCACCTGCGCCACAGTCTACAGTTGCGCGGCACTCTCGCAAAAAGTCGATGCCAAGGATAACGTCAAGCGTTGAATGGGCAAGCACTACGAATTCCGCCTTGTACACATTGCCAGCAACACGAACAGACACGGTGCATACGCCAAGCGGACACAGATGCCCCGCTCACTGCGCGAAAGGTAGCGGGCTTGTCCCAATAAAACATAACCTTCCGACCAAGCCTTTCTTTGAAAACTAAACTCATCACAGAAGCATTTGCACCGGTGTCTATTAAGGCCATCGTGGGAACATCGTCAATAAACACATGAACTTGGTTCTGTAACGTTGAAACTGGTGGAGGCATACTTGTGTGCACAGCGGTACGTCCGGCGACCTCACTCACCTCCATCGGCCGCGCCAGCTAGTTTCCCGGAGGAGGGGACGAGAGCCGCGGTCGGGGCCGTAGAGATGGCGACCGTTGCTGGCGTGTAGTAGGTGGCGTCAAGCTCCGTACAGATGCGGGCGAGTCAGTACGCATGCTCTGCTGGTACACGCGCTGTCGGTTATTCGAAGGCCAGTAGCAGTAAGCGGGCCGTCGGCTTCGCCGTGGGAATGTTGCGGGCCGCTCAGAGAACATCCTGCGTGGATCACGTCGCGTAGGACAAAACCGAGCGACGTGTCCGCGACCGCCGCACTGATAGCACACAGGAAGTTCGCGAGACATACCGAAGTTCGTGTTGTGAGAGTATTCGGCATACTCTTCCCACTCCGGTGCGAACGAAGGCGACTGGCTCTTGTAACTGAAGCTGTCACATGGCACGTAGGGCTGTTCGAAGTACGTAGCCGCTTGTGGTGGAACTCTCGACCGTGGTACGCGGTTAGGACAGCTACGCTCATCGAACGTTGCGACATTTATAGTTGCCGATGAGGTACTGCCGCACGGGAAGTCTCCAGCCTGCACGGGAGTCGAAAGATGCCGACGGAGTTCCTCGCGGGTCGGCAGGCGTGGAATCTTGGCAAATATCGACTGCGGCGACCGTTGCGACGTTTGCCAGCCGCCCAAACTTCGAATTGATGCGACGAGTCTTCAGAGTCTCAAAGGTTCTACAGTGCGCGATTACGTCGGCGACACATTCCAGGCTCTCTTTGCCAATGAGGAAGTGGTATACATCCTCTGCAATACCCTTGAGAATGTGGCCCACCTTGTCTTCTTCCGACATGTTGGCGTCCACGGTCTTGCACAGCTTCAGGATTTCTTCGATGTACGTCCGGCAAGTCACGCCGGAGACCTGTGCCCTCTGCGACAACATTTCTTCAGCGCGTTTCTTTTTCGTGGACGGATCTCCAAAGCACTTCTTAATTTCCTCAACGAATGTTAGCCATGTTGTCAACGAGTCCTCTTGGTTCTAAAACCATACCAGCGCGGCAAACTCCAGGAACAACCCCACGTGAGCCAACTGAGCGGCAGCATTCCAGCCATTGGATCGGCTCACCCTTTGATAATGGTTGAGCCATTCATCCACGTCGTCACCAGGTTTTCCAGTGAAAGTTCGCGGCTCTCGGTAATGGAAAGGTGACATTGGGAACCGCGGTAAAGTGTCTCGGTTCGAGGGGGCGTCTCCGTCCGAGATCATTTCTGGAGGTAGTGGTGCCAAGCCTGCCAGACGACGGCTGCGGCGAAGCTCGGGGTGTTGCCTTTCCGTCGTCAGTGGACGGCGTTGCTCCGTAATGACTTGGTAGCAGATAGCTTACCCAGCACCTCCATCGCAACTGCCCCGCCACGGTGGTCTAGTGGCTAAGGTACTCGGCTGCTGATCCGAGGGTCGCGGGATCGAATCCCGGCCGCGGCGGCTGCATTTCGATGGAGGCGAAATGTTGAGGCCCGTGTGCTGTGCGATGTCAGTGCACGTTAAAGAACCCCAGGTGGTCGAAATTTCCGGAGCCCTCCACTACGGCGTCTCTCATAATCAGAACTGGTTTTGGGACGTTAAACCACACACACACACAAAAAAAACAACTTTGGTGAGAATACGAATGTTTCCTTTGGTGATAACATATATGTTCTTTACCAGAGAAGTCCTCGGAGTCAAGTACGCACTGTTTATTTAGCTATCAAGGGTTTATCCAGAATATTTTTTTTTCGCAGGGGGATGGGGTGTTGTGGGGGTGTGCGTATAAACAAGTGGTAGGGGTTACAGTGGACAAAACATCGTTTCCAGGCAGGAGTTTAGGCAGGATAGCAAGCGTGTCAGGCCGGAATAGCTCTCCTAATGGGTGTCTCGTGGGGGCAAGAATGAAACGCAGTGCAACCGATATACCTAAAGCCTACGCTCTATCTGCTGCGGTTGGAAACCGGTGGACGGCGCAAGTTGACTGACACTCATAGAAAATAAATCATATCGTGTACACGCGCGCGCCCAGGCAAATCTATTTGTTTGTTTTCAATATATTCATTTTACCACTGATATCACCTAGCAAGAAAACAGCCCTTTGCTCACACGTTGCTCAGTGTGGTTCTGAGCGCAGTTCCGTCGGCTTGGGCGAAATTTGTTACGTTCAGCTATGAAGCGGTCTCGCCTGTGCTTAAAGGGCCCATGACAGCCATTTATTTGTTGGGGACTTTTATGTTCTAATGAGTAGAACAGTGTCTTGTAATCACGGCATGGAGTGGCAATTTCTCCAGCGTGAAGTATAATTAGTCACAGCATCGTTAATTTTGTTCAGTTTTAATGAAGCTTCGAAACATGCGCCAAAAACTGCAAGAAACTAGCGCCGCGGGGCTAGCGCGGCGGCTGTCGGAAGTGAGTGCAGGCACTGATCGCGTGAGCTCAAGATTCGGTGACGTTGAGGAGAGCGCGAGCGCCAGACCAGTTGCTGAATTCGTCTGCTCGCCGCACCCGCCGCACCATAGCGCGTGTACAATGTACGCTTGAGCGACCAACACGGAGAGGAAGCAAAAAAATACGGCTTTTGGCGTGGCCTCCGCGATCGGCTGCGGCAGCCGACCTCGGAGGCTACGCTCGGAGGCCATAGCGCGGGACGCCCGTGTCTCTCTGTGACGTCACGATATCAACTTACAAAAGTGAAACGTCACAGATGGCCCACTAACTGCGTCATACTAGTGGCGATATGGCGAGGTGCTGCAAGCTCGGATGAGCATTCCCGCTTACTTTGAAACCATATTAATATTACTTAGAGGCGACGTTCGCCGCTAACAGTTGGTCAAGGTTGCCTTCTTATGCAGGGAAACCAATTAACGCAAGCATCTTGCGTTTGAAATTTTGGCGTCATGGACCTTTAAGCACCTTCCCGCGATTTGCTTCCTCTGGTTATGGGCACCTTGGAAAACGTAAGTGATGTTTCTGTCTTTTTCCGTCGCTTTCAAAGCATCAGTAGAGCCTTCGGAAATCACTGATGTTTTTCCCACCGTAGTGGGAAGGAATATACAAGGAGACGTCTATTCATTTTGTTTTCTTGAGAAGTACGGCATCCCTACCGGAGGATGTGATCCGACAAACTTCGCGAATCTATCCAGTTAAGATGAACAAAAAATCTGGAAGCACTAAAAAGGAAAGTCTTACGCCTTGCTGGCAAAGTTAATGGCATAGATTTCCAACTCGGTCACCAAAGAATAACGGCGGTCTGAGTCTGGGCTACCCGAGGATAAAAAGAAAGAAAAAAAGGCGTGAGAGTTGTAAGCCACTACGATGGAATACATACCCACTGCACTGTCAATCTCTACTCCTTTCTTCACCCAATGCAATGAGTCGTCACCCCGCTCCTCGTGACAAAGCCGCTTGCCCCCTGCTTCCGCTCAAACTTTTTCCTCAGAATGTTTTCAGTGCGCCGAACGTTTGAAGGAAATGGGGCATAGTGAAGAGCCCACAATTGACGACCAGGTTTATTTAGTCATTTACTTCGCAGGTCGAAAAGGCTTCATGCATCTCACCTGTGTTTTATTCGCTGCATCTTGCAATTGCAGCGCACGAACATCTCTTCGGTTTCCTTTTTTTGGGGGGGGGAAATGAGCGGACGTGTTTCCAGTGGGGGAAAGGAAGACCTTTTAGGGGCGAAGCTCCTTAAGGCGTGGGTCTGTACATCCCATGGTGTTCGTTGGTGATGTACGTAGCCAGGTCTACTTTTATGAAAAAAAAAATTCCGAAAGTTGTGTCCTCTGCCTGGATTCGAACCCAGGCTCTCGGCGTGGCAGTCGAGCGTTCTACCACTGAGCTACGCCTGTTTTTTTCTTTTTTCTTTCATACATGGTATTTATTACAGTGCGCTAAGAAATTCGCAAATTGCATAAGGCGCTGTTGCAGTGACCCAGCGACAATAATCGCACAAGCAATCCAAATGACAATGTCAGCCTAAAATACACATTCACTGACGGGATGCACATAAGTGTTTTTTAGGGAGAGTTCAAGATGTGTTGCACAGCATGGCTGGTAGGGATGAGCACTTCACCAAGATGGGGTACCATTCAGGCCTGACGTCAAGCTCGTCGTAGATGTCCTTTAGATGCATGATCATTTGAACAAAATGAGTTGTCGATGCTGTGACTGGTTCTGCGTTGCGGTCTTGCATGCGCGTCTTCCACAAGCTATGCATTCCCATAAGAAAGAACATATCAAACGGCACTTCATCCAGGGATGTTGGCAGAAGGTAACGTATAGTATGCGGATTAAAGGTAAAATCTTTCTTTAGAGTTCGCTGAAGGATATCCCAGAACAGAATAGCGTCCTTGCAGTTAATAAAGCAGTGTTCTATTGTCTCCGGTACATTACAAAGACGGCAGTCAACTGAAGAAACAAAAATGCCTTTCTTGTGTAGCCATGCCTCTGACCTACGCCTGTAGTTGAAAAATTATCGCTAAAAGACCTAAACAGGTATAATGTCTCCCGCGGAATCGCATTAACAAACGTAATGTTACGTTGAAAAATAGTAATACACCGCTACACGCCTCGAAAATGGATTGTATAACGAGGTCGAGGCATCATTTGAAAGAACACAGAGCTGCGTGCTTTGTAGCTTTGAACCCATTACGGAGGCACTGGTAATTATAGCGTAGTGGGTACTTCCCTACTTGGCAAAATGATAAGTTATGGCGCAGGAGATACCTACCACTTCTACTTGCACTAGTTTCCTCAAGCGTTTAAAGTGGCCTCTAAGAAAGTAGCTCCTCCTGCTTACGCTGTCACTGTCCTGCAGTTCCGCGCAGGCCTGGCTCTAGCACAGCATATCCCTCTTAAACGCGAGATCCCAGCGTACGAATACAGTGTTTCTCACGCCTTTACATGATGATCGACTGGGCGATTTACGCGAAAGATTCACGGTTTACCGATGCTTCCCTCCGGAGCTTCGCCCACTCATCATCATTCACCCCGTGGATATGCTGTGATTTTTTTCTACGAAGCCAAGCAAAGCACCGCCGGTGGACGACACAGAAAGGCGGCGAAGGGTTCTCCCCGCCCCCATGCAGAGGACGGTACACGACACGACAGTATGGTCGGCCTAAATGACGAAAGACGCTGTTGTTCAGATGCCGGTGCAGCATGCTTAATTTTTGTCGTGTGGCAAGCCATTTCTTCATGACAATGCGCGCGGAAGTCACCTATAAACAGACGCTTTGCAATGCCTCCCACACGTTTAGTTCTCAAAGCCACGGTATTTCCGAAAAGCACTTCCAAAAGTGTAGACGTCAATGTAGCTCGAAGGGACCTATCTTCTTTGTTGCGTCTCAGGATGAGCTCCTATTTCATTTACAAGCGTGCAGCATTACTTTGTAGCACCAGGCTGTCCCCAATGGGTTCTATAAACAAATTCCCGACAATCAATGAAAAAAAAAGTCGTTACAGCAAAGTGAGGCGTACGAAACGACTAATGGTGTTCGGCTTTTGACTGAGCCCCTTTCCGTTTCATTTAACTGGCGTTTTAACGCGAGCAATTTTGACTAACCGAATGCATTCGTACGCTTCAGTTAAAAAACTGTATAATCTGGCTCGCACTTAATCCTGTAAAGTAACGGTGTTACTTTTAGCAGTAACTATAACTCTAACAAGCTACTTTTAAAAATTCAGTAACTGTAACTATCAACAAGCCGCAAAATATTAGAACAGGGAATGTCGCAGGAGCCAACGTTTCGACAAGCGGACTTGTCTTCGTCAGGGGGGCAACTGCCTTCTCCAGCGTTCGCTTATGTACGCCCTTGAACACTCTCCCCCCTCCTCAGAAAGAGAGAAGAAGAGCAGCACGTGCGAACAATAACAAAAAAAAGGGGGTGTGGGGGTTGGGTGCAGGGGTAATTGGGTGACAGGTGTTAGCGAGACTAATATAAATAGCAAGAGCGAAAGCTTCCAAAGAATCCGCTCCTTTTACATACCTTACAAATGCATTGTGTGCACAGTGCTAGAAAGCAGGATGAAAACATGAACACACGCTCGCAACAGAAGTTGCTTCTATGGCATGTGTCCCCCTCTTCACCCCACACCACCTGCGCCGCACCAACAGTGTATTTCAACGAAAGCTTGTTGCTAAAGATGTAACTCCACTGCTTAACGCCGTTGTTCTCGTGGAACTGGATGGGGGCTCGGCACCTGAAAATAGACTTTCTGGGAGCAACATTGTTAGCTTGTGCATACTTTAACCTTTTGTCGTCTTTGTTAACCCCCCCTGCCCTCCCCCCTTATCTAATGGACGCAAGGGTTCCCTTTTAAAGGTTTATACCTGTAGGCTGGAGAGTACTGAAACTGTATATGAGATACGATTCCCAGTATTTTCTGTCCCTCGGCGAGCGGAAGTTTCCTTGAAGTATGTAGAGTCAGTGCCTTCTCTATAGCTTTCAGTGCCTGAAAGAAGGCCCTCTCACGGCCGTCGGCGCTAGCGTTTCTCTCGCTCGCCGCTAATGCGTAGTGGCGCTGTGTAAACATGGTTGCATGTTTCATGTTCGCCCTAAAACAAGGCTTTAGGGCGAACGACGGGAAGCTGAACATAGGCGCGATTGAAATAAGTAAGAGACGGTTAGAATACTGGTGGCAGAAAACTAGAGAGAACGGACAAAAATATATATAAGGAGAAATATGGACTTTCTGCCATAAGGCGCAGGGAACTGGGCTATGAATTTCCGTTTTTGCTATGGTATGATCGATTTGATTGAAGTAAATTTAAAAGGCATGAGGAAAATTTAATGAGAGAGAAAAAAAAAGTTCTCAAATCTTCTTACGAGCCTGGTGGCGCACATGTCACCGCCCCGTTACAAAGGGGACGCTCATAGCATCCATCCATCCATCCATGCAGAAAACTAGAGAGAACGGACAAAAATAATTATAGGGGAATATACACTGTAAGCAAAAGCTACCCGATATTTGGGTTTTTGCGGCTCATGAGCCTTAAAAACTCCCTTGTTTTAAAAATTACTACGTCTCGTTGAGGTGAAATGAGCATATGACATAGTTTTACTACCACGTGTTAGGAAGGTAGTAAAAGGACGTTCTTGCCCTATTTTACTACGTAGGGGGTTTTGTGTCACGTGATAAAAAAACCCCAGTCTAGAGTTTAAAGCCACGTGATCAAAACTACATACCACGTGACGTGGTAAAAAACTCCAAACTGCCGTGGCGCAGGGGTGGAGGCCGTGAGAGCCCTCGAATGACTATTTAGGCCTAGCCACATGGTGCGCGTTTGCAAGCAACTGTTCGTCAAAAGCGTCGGTCGCGGAAGAGGGGACGCGACGTCTCGGGGCGTGAGTGTGAACGGCGTGAGTGTGATCAGCGCGCACGCGTATCGGCGCGTGCCGATACGCGTACGGCGGCGTCCGTCAACTAGAACGTGATACCGTGACATCTCCGGCAGCTATGCCTAGTGACCGTCGTTTCGAAGGCACCGCCGAGTTCTGGGAAAGCACGGGAACTACGGTCGCAAACGTTCCTGACTGACCGCATCGTCAACCAGTACGACAACGACACGGCGAACAACCCCGAGTGTTACCAGTGCGGCGTGGTTTTGTGCTGAGTTCGAGCGATGCTCGCTGTTCTAGCGCCGGTCTTTGTGGACGGCGGCCAAGTGAAAACGCACTTTCGAGTATCTCTGCTCCCGTGCTTGTGCCTGTGCTTGTTGCGCTCTCAACGAGTGAAAACGTGCTTCCAATGTTATAAGTTCGAAGGGTGAGTCCTCGTTTACTGCTCAATAAATTGAGTGATGTCTGCATTTTGCGTAAGCCTAATGTTTACCCAGCCACAGTAAACCTCGAATGAGCTTTAAAAATAACTCTAAGAAAAGCCGAGAAAACATTGTTTAGGCAGTAAAAAATTACTCCGCGTATACTCGCTGAAAACCTCCAGGGGGGTAAATAATTACTGCCGTTTCTACGTTCAAAAACTCGGTTAGCGTGAGAGTAAATTTTTACCTTGACTGTCACGTAGTAAAAAAAACCCAGAAAAGGTTAAGCGCTAGAGGACAAGCTGTTTACTCCCGTTCCTGGTTATTTTTGTTTAGTGTGTATGGACTTACTGCCATAAGGGGCAGGGAACTGAGCTATGAATTTCCGTTTTTGCTATAGTATGATCGATTTGATTGAAGTAAATTTAAAAGGCACGAGGAAAATATAAAGAGAGAGCAAAAAAAAAGTTCTTAAATCTTCTTACGAGCCTGGTGGCGCACATGTCACCGCCCCGTTACAAAGGGGACGCTCATAGCATCCATCCATCCATCCATGGCTCGCTGGTTTGGTGGCACCGAGAAGGTCGTGGGCGGTACTCCCTTCGCTGTGCTGCACGTGGTGTTGCGTTCTTCAAGTTGCACGCTGTGGTATATTGATTCACGTTTATTTCTTCCTTTTTTTGTCTAATCCTGTGCTTAGGCCGCGCGTGTAGCACGACTGAAGATGTCGTACTGCTGCGTACCGCTGTGCAAGTCTGACGAGAAAAAGAAAACGCCGGGACTGTCTTTTCACGAGATTCCTTCTGCCGCCGACGTACGAGAAAAGTGGCTGACCGTTATTCGACGTGACAACTGGTCGCCAAATTCAACGTCCTGCTTCACGAAGGTATGCAGCCGTCATTTTCGCGCCGAGGACTTTGTGGAAGGAAAACGACGACGGTTTTTGAAAAAAGGTTTTGCTCCTTCAGTTTTTGAAGATTACCCTGCGCACTTGCAACCAAAATCAAGCGCCGAGCGAAGCAGAGCAAGCATCGTAAAGCGAGCTTGCGTTCCTTTGAAACAGAAAAGTGATCATGCGACGAGCGCCGCTGCATCTGTGGTGTTGCCACCTGCAGTACCGACACCACAAAACCACGAACTTGAAGAACCAGAGCCCATGGATATCACCGATGCTGTCAGCGATACCAACCAACGCAGTAACTTTCAGCCCGAGACTCCTCCAGCATGTGACCGAGGTGTTCAGGTGGACAGTAGACAAGAGGTGGCAAGCTTGCTGGCCACGGAGAAAGCCAAATGGAAAAGAAAAGAAAGGGCCCTCAGGAACCAAGTGTCAAGACTGCAAAGGACAGTTGACAAATACAAATTGCAGCTTGAGAAACTACAGCAAGATTGTATGGTAGCAGATATCTTCATTAAAACGGACAGGCGGGCTAGTTGGTTTGACATCGTAAAGCAACTATTGCGCACGCAACACGGACCACACAGAAAGAGTACACAGGACTAGCGCTAGTCCTGTGTACTCTTTCTGTGTGGTCCGTGTTGCGTGCGCAATAGTTGCTTTACGAAGCAGATATCTCCTATATCAAAGAAAGAGCCGTGGAACAACAACCAGCAGCACTCTTTCCCCTTGATCAAATTATCAACTTCAGGAGAAAAAGGCCAACATGGTCTGAAGAGACAACTCGTAGGCGTCTGGTCCTTCGACACTTGTCTACTAAAGCCTATGAGCACATGCGAGGTGAGGCCCTTTTAAAACTTCCAACTAGAACAACACTGTCTAATTACATAGGAACCACCAGTGGTGAGACAGGCTTCAGCAAATTGGTGGAAACAAGGCTAGCTGCAGAAGCCAGGGACTTGGAAATGCCACAATCAAGGGTTTGCTCATTAATCGTCGATGAAATGCGGATAAAAGAAAAGTTGCAGTATCACAAGCAAAGGGGTTGCTTCGTCGGACAAGTGGACACTGAACTGGGACAAAAGGACACCAGCCCTGTTTTAGCCAATTCTCTTCTTTGTTTCGTAATCAGCGGATTAACTACGTCATTCCTGATTCCAGTGGCGTATTACTTCACGAAGGGACTCACTGGTGATGAACTTCACAAGATGATTATCTTTGTGATGAAGAAAGTGGAAGCCTGTGGGTTTAAAATTGTGCGGCTGGTGACCGATAACCACAAGGTCAACGTGAAAGCCATGAAGCTTCTTGGAAATGGTTTGGTCACTTACAGGACTGAGCACCCATGTGATCCTTATAGGCAGCTGTTCATGAGTTTTGACCCGTGTCATGTGTTAAAGAATGTCCGGTCGCAGCTGTTGCCACATGATATTGGTCCAGAACATCTTACATCAAGGATTTGTACGAGTTGCAGAAAGGTTTGACTGTAAAACCTGTAAGGTATCTCAGCCGGAAACATGTCTTCCCTAATAATATAGAGAAGATGAATGTTGGCAGAGCTGTTCAGCTCCTGTCGCCATGTGTGACTGCCGCTTTAGAGCATCTGAAGGGGAAAGCTGGGCATACATGCTCAAAATCATTTGCTTATGCAGGCCCAACTATAACCTTCATGAGAAACTTTTACCGTTGGTTTGTACTCCACGACACGAGTAGTACCATGCAACACTTGGTTCAAAATTTTGCTGACGCTCGACACTATGATGACGTTCAAGATTCCCGACTCGAGTGGCTTGAGGTCACCTTTCCAATGTACTTGGACGGGCTAAAGAAAAGGTGCAACCATCCACAGGAATTTCTCACGAAGGAAACATATGAGGCTGTTCTTGTCACCACCTACTCTACTGTGGCATGCACAAGATACTTGCTCACAGAGGAGAACTTCTTTTTTGTTCTTACCTGCAGGTTCAATAGCGACCCAATAGAGTCATTGTTTGGAACCTTGCGAATGTCATCGGGCACAAATGACATGTTAGATGTTCGTGCAGCACTTTCGGGTTTAGAAAAGATCCTGAAGACTGGAATTGCAGCAGCCAATGTAACATCAAATGTCGCTCATGCTGAGAGTGTGACATCTACGCCCCTGCCTGGCAGTGCTTCAAGTTTACAGCCCGTCTGTACTTCGTCTGCGCTGGTTTCCCCAGCTGCGAACACAGACGTCCAGACACCGCCTTCACTGAAGAAGGCAGTTGTGGTGGTGCAAAGACTAACCACCTCGGTGTTGCATCAGTACCTCCCAAGTCTTCAAATATCGGCCACTGTGTATGTAGGGGGATACATTGCCCGTGTAGTCAGCGAAAAATTGAACTGCGAAAACTGTGTCTCTCTGTGTACGAAGCCAGTAACCAACCAGCCACTCCTTCATCTGACACGCAACCAGGACCGGGGTGGTTTGCTGTATCCATCCGACCAGCTTCTTTTTATTTTGGACACTTTGCGAGCATTTACAGACAGCGCACTTAGAGACAATCCTACTTTGTAAAAGCCACTCAGTAGCTTGACAAAGTGTACCGTTCCAGCCCTATGTGCATCGAGGTTCCTCAAATGCCAGAGTGATGGAAGCTGTGACCACAGGGCACGACTCATGAACCTGATATCAGTTCACTTCCTCAGGCCACTTCTTTCAAATTATGCATTCAATGTGACTGACAAGCAGGATGCCTGTAAATATTTTGCAAAGAAGCCACTTTCAAGGAAGTATGCAAGGCTTTGAAAAAGGTTGTTTGCTCCAGCAATATATAATTTTCTTTTGTCAGCAAATGTTTGGATTCTAAGCCAGTGTATCCATGACTGGGCAGTGTTGTTCCCTTAAGGTTTTATTTTTTGTCGCCAAATGTTTTAATGTTCGACGAACTTGTGAAAAAAATTTGCTTTCCCAACGCAATTTATGATCTTGTATCACCAAGTGTTTTTTTTTCAAAGGCCAGTATGTAAGACATTGTAAGAACATTGTTTCCGTGTGCAATTTATGATCTATTGTCACCAAGTTCTTTTTTTTTGTAGGCCAGTATGTAAGACTGGCTTCCTTGTACAATTTGATTTTTTGCCACCAAATGCTTTAATGTGAGACCAACTTACGTAACAAGAAAAATGGTGTTTCCTTGTGCAATCTATAATCTTTTGTCACCAAGTTCTCTTTTTTTTGTAGGTCAGTGTGTCAAACTGGCTTTCTTGAGCAGTTAAATTTCTTTTTTACCAAATGCTTCAGTCTTCCATCTTATGTAACACTATGAAAAAATGGTGTTTCCTTGCGCATTTTGTGATCTTCTGTCACGAAGTTTTTCTCTTCTTTTTTTTGTAGGCCAGTATGTCAAACTGGCTTAACAATAAAACCTAATGTTTTAGTGTTAGGCCACCTTATATAACACTGAAAAAAATGTTCCCTTGGCATTTTATGATCTCATGTCGCCAAGGGTACTTTTTGTTCATAATCAAAAGAAGAGGCGTGCAGGACACGGACACAAGGAGAGCAGTGAACAACACGAACGCCGACTAACAAATGATGCACAGCACAGAGGCGAAAAAGTTTGACCATTTGACAGATGGCGCTACCATCCCGAGCATGCGCAGACAAGCTGCGTGTCTTCTTTCTTTTTCGCCTCTGTGCTGTGCATCAGTTGTTAGTCGGCGTTCGTGGTGTTCACTGCTCTCCTTGTGTCCGTGTCCTGCACGCCTCTTGTTTTGATTATGGACTGTTACCAACTCGCTCAACTTTCTGTCCTTTTGTACTTTTTGTTGTTGTCGTAGGCCAGTAAGTAAGACTGGGCAAATATTGTTTTCTTGTGCAATTTGATTTATTTGTGACCAAATCTTTTAGCCTTAGGCCAGTGTACGTAGGACTGTGACAAATACTGTTTCTTCTCTAGTTTATAGTCTGTTCTTTTGTCACCAAACGTTCGATTTGTAGGCCAACATATGTAAGGCTGTGAACTAGGTTACTATTGTTATTTTTTTTTTCTTGTGGTCCGATTACTACTGGGGAACTGTAGGGTGCACCCCAGGCCGAAGAACGCACTTGTTTTTTGGTTCACTGCGATTTCACGAGATATCTGGAATAAACTTGTTTCGTTGTGGGACGCTATAGCAACCCCTGGTTTTGCCAAGTCTTGTCCTTGTCTGGTTGATTGAGACGCTGTCGCGAGCGGGTTCGAGAGCTTACCAGTCGAGGAAGCCTTTTTGTGGCCTTTACCGATCGTTATGAGCACCCAGGCAACCAGAATCCGAGAAACGAGAATAGCAACCCTATCTGCGCAGGTGATGCGCGAGCCGCGACCGACAACACGAGAGACCCATGTTTACGTGGCGGCGCCTGGTGGTGAGCAGCTGCACTCGCTTCGACGGCCGCCGCCTATTGTTCTCCTCCCCTTCCGGCAGGCACTGAAAGTTATAGAGAAGGCACTGGTAGAGTTTCAGTTGGTCCTGTCATATGACAGGTCATAATATGACCTGTCATATTGTTGCGAGAGAGGGCAGGAGAAAATGGTTATCGGCGGAAACGGGCACTGCGGCGAAAGGAAAGAGAAGCACGTTCGGCAGGCTGCCGAGGGACGGCTCGCGCACCACGCCAGTATCGAGATTTACCTGGTCACCGTCACTCCCCGAGTGTAACTTTTGGTCGAGGTGCTCGTTACCTCCCACGCAGTGCCCGTTTCCGCCGATAACCATTTTCTCCTGCGCGCTCTCGCAACAATATTAAAATGCTGCGCAACTGCCTTCGGCAGGTTATTCGCGGTGTCCGCGCGGTGCCCGTTTAATCTAACATTAATTGGTTGACCAGTTTCGCCGATGTATTGCTTGTGACAGAGTGAACATTCCAACATGTAAATAACGTTTGAACTAGTGCAAGTGAAACTTGATTTTACATGATGGACATAGTCACTTCGCGCCCCGCCACGGTGGTCTTGTGGCTATGGTACTCGGCTGCAGATACGAGGGTCGCGGAATCGAATCCCGGCCGCGGCGGCTGCATTTCGATGGAGGCGAATGTTGAGGCCCGTGTGCTGTGCGACGTCAGTGCACGTTAAAGAACCCCAGGTGGTCCGGAGACCTCCACTGCGGCGTCTCTCCTAATCAGAGCTGGTTTTGGGACGTTAAACCCCACAAATCATCGTCATCATCACTTCCCGTGTCTTTAACTTTAAGATCATTTTGAATATGCTTGCAACTCTTACATCTGGGACGGGAGCAAGTTATTACGCAGGCGGTGACTGCGTAATAACTCTTGGTATTTCCTGAAACGCTTTTCTACGGCGATCGTTGCTTGTTAGCATTGGATAATATTTGCAAAGAACATTATTTATGTTTGGAAGTGCATTGGAGTATTTCGTTATGAATGCTAGCGGCTGGTTGGCCTGCTCTTTAGGGGTTCTTTTTTCTAGTGCTATTTAGTTTACGCGCGTCGTTGTATGCCTTGTGGAGAGCGTCGTGCGGATGATCTCGTTCAGCTAAGGTTGCCTTTAAATTGCTTAAGTGGTGAACGTAATCCGCGTCGTTGCTACAAATCCTTCTTATGCGCCTTGCCTGTCCTATAAATATCCCCTATTTGAAGTGTCGCGGGTGATGACTATAATTTAGATATTGCTGGCTGTCCGTCGGCTTTCTGTAAAGTGTCGTCTTTAGTTTTTCTTTTTCCGATGGATACTGTCGCGTCGAGAAAATCAATTTTACTAGAAGAGTGGTGCATGGAAAACTTAATGCTGGGATGGAAGTTGTTTAAATGCTCAAAAAATGTGCTTAGTGCACTTACACGATATTCCCCAATAATAAAGATATCGTCTATGTAACGGAGGTAGGTGCGAGGTTTTAGCGGATTCCAAAAGCTGTGCCATGTCACCTCAGGCTTAGACTGTCGTGCTTCTATTTTTTTCATTTTGTTAAATTTGGGAAATCGTCTGAGCGCTTTCAGATAAATATGGTGGCGGGTTCTGCGTATGCCATTATTAAGCGCGATAATTTTCTGTCATTCCACTTGAAGTATGTTGTATTGATGTTATATTGTATTTTATGTTATTGTTGTGGACCACATGGCTCACGAAGCCTCAGTTGTAAGAAGACCGCTAAACTGTTACGTGCAGTTGAGGCAAGATCTGTGGGTATTCTTGCGTAACGGCATTACTAAACAGAAAATGTGGGGTGCTTGGTCGAGGCTACGTCGCGGGCGTGAACTAGCGCAAATGACAGTTCATTGGATGGGGTAAGGAAGTTTTGTTATAGTCTAATGACCCCGATGGTGCCATATTTTAGGTTCTTTAGGCAAACTGCTCTGTTTTCAAGACACACCAGGAAAAAATACATAATAAAATAATTATTACAATGTAACACAGTAAAATAAACAAAGATATAGGACCTGCAGCAACGCTCACAGCGAACTATGCCTTTCTAAACCATTCATTTCTCTGTGACAGGATTTCCATGAGCACACTCAGAGCCCCATAGCTTCTCAGAAGGAAAACTGTTTCGCAACGCCGTTAACGGTAGAGCATAGCGACATGGCGCTGTTATAATGCGGTGCTCGACGGACCTGAAATACGCCAGTTGCAATTTCGGTGGAGACGAAGAGCTGGAGGTCGGTGCAGTGTGCGATGTCAGGGCACACTAAAAAAAAAACAACAACAGGAAGCCATGCGGCCGCAATTTTGGGAGGCTTTCAAAACGGCGCGCTTCATAACCATATCGTTGTTACGGTGCGTAAAACGCCAGCAGTAATGTTGCTGCGACGTGGAACACATTCGATTGCTTTCGTGCTTTCCCATTACTGAAGCTGTAAAGTGCCGCCCCAATGTTATACAAACAAAGTCCTTCGTAATCCACTTGCCGCGCGTGCAAGATTTTGCGGAAGACGACGACGACGAAGTAGGGGCTGCCGGCCTCCAATATTCTCTCTTTGGGAGCCTCCTCATTAGGATGGTGGTGGTGAATCAGGCGGCTTTAGCCTTGTTACAGCGCCGTCGTTCAAGCTCCCCGGCGCGATGTGGGCGAAGGGAACGACGGCAGTTTCGGTTGTTTCGTACGCAAGCAGACACAGTGAAAGGATCGGAGACGTGGTTGCGAAAACAAAACAACAAAGTTTAATCTAGAGCGATGGGTAGCACAAAGAATACAACGTAAACAACATTCAGTCAACTAACAATTATTCACTTGAAAGCGATGAGGGAGCTTTATAACAATAGCATGCGGAAATAACAAACTAGGAAAAGTAAACAACAAACAAACAGTAAGTAGGGCAATCAGAACAATATAGGAGTCTAATTTACAAAAGTTATGAAAGTTGAGGCAGAAAGTTCAGTGGTAGAAACGAGTGATGGCATACGTGGTGATGACCGGCAGCGTCCAAGGGTCCACGACGGTCGGGTGCGGCAGAGTCTGGTACGGCACAGCGTTGAGGTCGATGCAGTTGGAGCGCTGATGTTTCCGGGGAGCTAGTGCTTGATGGCAAACCCGAGCAGTTTTAACTAACTCGAGCCGAAGTCCCGATGCCTACGTTGCAGACGGTAAGCGCGCACCTCAACTAGGCGAAGCGGCTAAGGTTAGGTGGCCAGCCGGTACAAAGCCACGCTTACAACTTCTAGAGCGATACGATCACGGTGATCGGCTTCTATGCCATGTCAGCAAAGCGACTAGAACCATGTGCCCCTCAATACTCCTCGCTTAAATACGCTCATGTTTCCCCTGATTCGATGCATGCGTAATCGGTGCGTGTTTATAGAGACAACTGCTCCGACATTGCATTTCTTGCTCCGCCCAAAATATCCCTCTCGCAATTAATGCATGGGAGAGAGCGATGACCAAACCCTTTCTCGTGGTCGCCGAGTTGGCATCTTCATTCAACTCGCCTGATTGACAGGTCATTAGTGTCTTAGTGGCGGGGGTTCCTTCTTCGCCGGTCACAACAAAGGTATGCGTAGTCGTCCTCTCGGAGGCGAGGGGCCGCCGAAAACACAATAGCGTACTGCCTGCACGTGGCCGGTGCCCATGAAACGGCATCCCGCTGTCCTGCCCTGCATTGCTGGTTTCAAGAATCGCGCTGGGGGATCGCGTGGAAACGCTCTAAGTCGCAGTTTCTCAGCACAGAAAACCGTTTTCTCCGAAAAGGGTAGGGAGCTTTTGACGTATTTGGAGCGGTCGAAGCGCTTCTAACTCTCACGTGCAGGGATACCGTGCACCTACAGTTATAATCTACCACGAGGGAATGTCATTCCGTGACAAGCCTGCACTGTAAAAGAAATTTACTCCCAGGTGGGAGTAAATGACATGTCCTCTAGCGACCCCCCCCCATTGGGAGTTAATTTTACTCCGTAGAGTCGGAGTAAACTTTTACTCCGCATCGGTCGGAGTTGCTGCGTGGTGCCTTGGGAGTATACATTTTTATTTTTTACTCCGTGCCTGACGGAGTTCCTGCGGGGTGGCTTGGGAGTATATATCGTTACGAAGCGGTGCAGTGAGGACAAGCGTCGAACGATACGAAGTGAGAACGACGACGAGTGTTCTTGACCCTTGCGCGTGTGTGTGCCTTCAGCCATTTTTGTCGGTTCCGCCAACCCTGTAAATAATCATTGCATCACTCTGGCGTCTCCGTCACATTTGGTGGAAGGTGCTGGGTACGACACGCCTCGCAACGGAACTTCGCAGCGGTCGTCGTTTGGAGGGTCCCTATAACATGGCGGAAGAAACAGCGCCTGAGTCCGCCCCCGCGGCTTCAACGCTCGTACTTACGCATCCTCGGGAGCCGGGCACGTTCAGCGGTTCTGGTGGTTCTGATGAAGTGGACGTCGAGGACTGGGTGGCAGATTACGAACGCGTGAGTACGCTCAACCGATGGGGCCCTACTCTCATGCTGGCAAATCTGATTTTCTACCTGAAAGGAACTGCGAAAGTGTGGTTTGAGAACCACCAAGCCGAACTCGGAAGCTGGGACATCTGCAAAGAAAAGATGCTAGACTTGTTCGGGAAGCCCGTCGGGCGTAGGTTAGCAGCGATGAAAGCTCTCGCCTCTCGTGCGCAAACGTCTACGGAGTCTTACATCTCGTACATAGAAGACGTGTTAGCACTGTGTCGTAAAGCCGACGCCGATATGCCGGAGACCGATAAAGTTGGCCACATTCAAAAGGGGATTGCAGACGACGCCTTCAACCTTTTAATGTGTAAGAACTACTCGACCGTAGACACCATCATCAAAGAGTGTCGACGCTTTGAGCAGGCTAAAAGTCGGCGCATTAACACCGTGTTCGCCAGGCTTCCCAATACGGCTGCAACCTCCTCCTGCGAAGAATGCACTATGACACAACCGCAAGCTTCAGTTTCATTGGACCAGGTGACTCAGATTGTGCGCCGTGAACTTGAAGCGATGGCCCCTGTTCCAGCTTATGCCGGTTCTGGCGATTCGGCGGCTATCACCGCTCCGATCGTTCAAGCCATTGTCCGGCAGGAACTGGCCAACGTAGGCATCCATTCTGTGTGCGCCGTAGCTAGTCCACAGCCGACATTGTGGCGTCAGCAGTCGTCCTATTACGAGCAGCGGTTTCCTACACAGTATCGCGACCCTGCCGTGTGGCGAACCACTGACAACCGACCAGTTTGCTTCCGTTGTCGTCGTACCGGCCATGTAGCCCGTTATTGCAACACCCGCTGGTCTTCGCCGCCTCGGGCTTCGTACGCTCCTTACTACCGACAGGGCGACTACCGACAGGCCGGCTACCGCTCTGCCCCTCCTGCCCAGTCGTCCAATCCCGATTCGTACAGAAGCCTAAATAACCGCTCACCGTCGCCACTTGGTCACCGGTCACGCTCGCCCCCAGGCCGTCATCAGTCGTCTCGATCGCCGCAGGGTCGCCGACCGTCGTCCCCGTTTAACCTCGCTACCGCTTGTCCGGAAAACTAAACAGTGCAGCGCCGGGAGGTGACGCTGCATTGACGACTTCCTCCGCAAATCCTCTCTTCACGCTGCCGACTAACCGAAGCTTGTTAGAAGTTGTTGTGGATGGTGTGACTGTTTCTGCCCTTATAGATATTGGAGCGCAAATTTCCGTAATGAGTGCCAACCTTCGCCGCCGCTTGCATAAAGTGCTCACGCCTGCCTCTTCTCGCACACTCCGTGTCGCTGATGGAGGTACTCCTGCCGTTCTTGGGATGTGCACCGCCCGTGTTTGTATTGCTAGTCGTCCTACTTCCGTAGAATTTGCCGTCATAGAGCAGTGCCCACATGATCTGATCCTCGGCTTGGATTTTCTGTCGGCTCACTCTGCGCTCATTGATTGTTCAACCGGCGCTCTTCAACTTGAGTTGCCACAGCTTTCTGACCTTCCGGCCGACCTACCTCCGCGTTTGTGCTCTCGCCATCACGTCCGTTTGCCGCCTCAAGCCGTTAAATACGTCAATTTGACTTCCTCACGCGACGTGACCGATGGTGACTACCTCTTAACGCCTATTGTGGACGTACTGTTGGACCGCGACGTCGCTTTTGCGCACACCATTGTTTCCGTGACTAACAATCAAGCGATTGTTCCCATACTCAACGTGAGTCTGCTGACCCAAGTTATTCCGCAAGGCATAGCCTTGGCCACCATCTCTGCGCTGGAGAATTGCGAGGTTGCGATCTTGGACGCCGATGTTATGTTACGTTCCTCGGATGACAACCCCGTCGCTCCTTCGCCAGTCGACGGCATTTCCAACATGATCGCTCCTGATCTCACCCCAACGCAAGCTACTGATCTCCATCGCGTGCTTGTGTCCTATCGTGACATCTTTGACTTTGATGGCCGCTCCCTAGGCCAAACATCTGTTGTAGCTCACCGCATCCACACTGGTGACGCACATCCTGTACGCCGACGTCCTTACCGCGTCTCTCAAGAAGAATGTCAAGTTATCCAGGGTGAAGTAGATAAAATGCTTGCTAAAGACGTCATAGAGCCTTCATCTAGTCCGTGGGCCTCCCCGGTTGTCCTTGTTAAAAAGAAGGATGGCACATGGCGCTTCTGTGTCGATTATCGCAGTTTAAACAAAGTGACCCATAAAGACGTCTATCCTTTGCCTCGCATCGATGAGGCCCTCGATCGCCTTCACGGAGCCCAATACTTTTCATCCATCGACCTTCGGTCCGGCTACTGGCAAATCTCAGTCGACCCCATGGACCGCGAGAAAACTGCATTCGTCACGCCCGATGGTCTTTACCAGTTCAAGGTCATGCCGTTTGGACTTTGTAACGCCCCAGCAACCTTCGAAAGCATGATGGACTCCTTGCTTCGAGGATATAAGTGGTCCATCTGCTTGTGTTACCTAGATGACGTCATCGTCTACTCACCTACGTTTGACAGCCACCTCCGACGTTTGTCGGCCATTCTTGATGTCTTTCGCAGAGCCGGTCTCCAGCTCAACTCCGCCAAGTGTCGCTTCGGACGTCGCCAGCTCACTATACTTGGACACCTTGTGAGTCCTGCGGGTGTTCAACCGGATCCCGATAAGGTGCGGGCTCTGAGGGAATTTCCGGTGCCGTGTTCAACCAAGGACGTCCGCAGTTTCGTGAGGCTATGTTCATACTTCCGTCGCTTTGTTCGAAACTTCGCGGACAGAGCCCGACCGCTTACTGATCTTTTGAAAAAGGACGTTCCCTTCGTATGGGGCCTCGAGCAGGCAGACTCTTTTTCTGCCCTCATTCATTTGCTCATTACGCCACCAATACTGGCCCATTTCGATCCCTCGTCGCCCACAGAACTTCGAACTGATGCTAGTGGCCATGGAATAGGCGCTGTCCTTGGCCAAAACCAGCACGGCAAGGACAGGGTAATCGCCTATGCCAGCCGTCTTCTTTCGACCTCGGAACAGAAGCTCTCAATAACTGAGCGTGAATGCCTTTCTTTGGTGTGGGCAGTGACCAAATTTAGACCTTATTTGTATGGTCGCACATTTACCGTCGTTACCGACCACCACGCCCTTTGCTGGCTCTCCTCACTCAAGGACCCGACTGGCCGCCTCGCTCGATGGGCACTTCGACTACAGGAATACTCGTTTACTGTGCATCACAAGTCGGGACGCCTGCACCAAGATGCAGACTGTTTATCACATCACCCAGTTGATGGTCCCGACGTCGTTGACCCTTACTCAGACACCTGCGTACTCTCCATTCGTGCTTTGGGCGACATCCGCACCGAACAGCAACGAGACGCCTCGTTACGATCCATCATCGACAGTCTAACGTCTTCAGCACCACACCCTTCTCTTCGCCTCTTCGAATTGCACGACAACATCCTGTATCGTCGTAGCTTCAGCCCCAATGGCCAGGAACTTCTGCTTGTCTTACCTCAACATCTACGATCCATTGTTCTTCACCAACTTCACGACGTACCCACAGCTGGCCACCTAGGTGTCTCCAGCACGTACGATCGTGTGCGGCGTCGTTTTTTCTGGCCTGGCATGTATCGCTCTCTGGTACGTTATGTTGCTGCTTGTGACCAGTGCCAACGCCGCAAGCGCCCTTCTGCCCTTCCGTCGGGCCTACTACATTCTATCGACATACCTCTAGAACAGTTCTCGCGTGTTGGCCTGGACCTGCTAGGCCCATTTCCTACGTCCCTTTCAGGAAACAAATGGGTTGCCGTCGCAACAGATTATGCCACCCGCTTTGCCATCACCCGGGCGCGTATTTCCATTCCAGAGACAGCCCGCGACCAAGGGGACGGGAATCTTTGAAGCCGCGCGCCCATTGGCTCGCGCGAGGAAGTGGACTTCGGCCACCGCCGTGCTTTCGTATGGGCATAGGCGTTGCTCGTATGCACTCCGAAGCAGGCGAAAAAGTGCCGAGACGTACGCCACTTAGAATATGAGGCATGTCAATAAACTTCAGGCGCTTCGAAAGAGACAACGCGCGTACGTGTTCGGATCGCGCGGTGTTTCAGAAGACGCTGCTAACGCTGCGCACAGGCCGCTGGGCACGCCTGTGCGCGATCGTGTTGGGTATCCCCGCGTCCACTACGCCGCAGCCGACGCGGTACCGCGCAGATCGGATCCACACGTACGCTACGCGTGGACCATACTACGTACAAGCAGTTACATGCCCACTAGGAACAAATGAAGGCGTCGGGATGCGACCATGTTCGATCGCCGTGTCTACCGTGTCGCAGCCGTCGCAGCACATCGGATCGGCGCGTACGCTATGTGTGGACCATACTACGTGCACCTCAAGCAGATACAGGCAGTCACAGTTGGAAGAAGTGAAGACGTCGGGATGCTGACAATCGGTAATTTTTTTGTTACATTTCATAACACCGGCACAAAAGGCGCGCTCCTGAGACTGTCAGTACGGCTGGTATATAGCGTTTAGGGCACCCAGTGCATGAAGGCTAGCGACCCTCGATCGCGTACTCGCACTAACATCGGCCGACGTATACGACGTACATACGTATACTTATCGATACTGTGGGACTATAAACGTGCCTGTATAATAGTCCATGCTACCGTTTTGCAACTCGCGAAGGCAAAAGAAATTGTACCGAGACGGGGTAGGAACACTACGGTCCCAACTGGCTCGTGTGCGGTTCAGCTTCGACCCCCTCTTCCCACACGCACATACACACACTTGTATTTTGGGCGACTTCGCGACTCCTGTCGTCTTTATTAAAGTGTGCGCAGTGCTGCTTGATTCATTCACACGTGACCCCACAACACAGGCCTGTCGTCCCACAATAACAGAGACCAGCTGCACTGCGTCGAAGCTTACGCACCCCTGCAAAAACGGGATTACCGCGAAACACGAGCCGAAAGGTATCTCATATCAGAGCATAAACAGGAGCGTAGTTCAGAAATCACTATACTATGTACTATCTCCTCAACAAGCACTTTATCTCGTTATAAGTCTTTCTTTCAACTCGAATCGCAGATTTCGCAGAGTATATGTGCCAGTATTTATACTTCGTGGATGTTACTTGACACCATGCCAGCCAAAGCTCAGCTGTTGGCAGCACTCACGCATGATTATTTTGCGCTACACAGTACAAGTGATAACATGCGATGCTCAGAAAAATATTTTTCACCACTACACAAATCTGCATTGCGGCGAAGCTTTCCTTTCACAGGAGTAACAAGATGATCTACATAACAGTACGCGCCCACGAAGTATTTTATCAGAATGAAGTTAGGAAATAAATCCTACTTGTGTGCTCCGCTTTAATAATAACGTGACCTAATTTTGCCGTAGTATTCTGTTTTCGCATAACTTCACCACAATACGTGTGTAATATGGTGGAGCTTACCAGAGCATATCTGCTATCAAGCTATGCAAACCATGACTTGTCATAACTTCTCATAACAAGGATAACGCTGCCGCGTCACTAGCTCATTTTTTAGCATATGTGACGGAGGATCTTATTGAAGCTGTTTTGTGCATTTTTATTGCGGGGTCTTTCGTTGAGAAGAAATGGAAAACAAAAGCTAACTGTGGAAGCAAATAAGGGCATTCCAAGAAATGACCTCTATGTTTGGAAATTTACAAACACACTTCGGCTTCAAACCAGTTCTCTGCAAGTGAAAGAAACACCATGTGGAATATCGAAAGTTTTGTTACTCACCGCCTTTTCCTTGTCAAGAGAACTGATATTCATTTCCTTACGCATGTACTTGTTAAAGCGCACTTATTTCCTTATGGCTGCATAATTCATGCAAGACTTGTAATACAGCTTGTAGACAGCAGCTTTCTCATGGCACTCATCATACGTAAAATGGTCTTCTACTGTTTTGTGCTGGAACGGCTACTGGTGGAGCACAAACGCTGTATGCGAGGAAGTTGTGCTTGGAGAGGGATGGTGTAGAAAGGGCAACCAGCAGTTTTAGATCCTCTTGATGTCTGGCAAGCGGTGTGCTTCAGCAGCTATCACCTACTGTTGAAATTTGAACAAGCACTCCTTCTTATGCACTTAAGGTATCTGAAATGTATTGCGTGGCAGCACTGTAGTACAATCTAAATTTGATCACGACATGTTGTAAAGATTTCATTCTCTTCCAAACGGAGCAGTTTTTTCTTTAAAAATGCATGCCGCTATCTGAGGCACACATTTCTTAGGTTGCATGTTTTATGTGTGAAATGTTGTTTGTTAACTATCACAGTGAGACAATTGTTTTTTCCTGTTTTCCTGTTTCTTCTTGTCCAGCATGGCAGAAAACAGACGCAGCTTTTGTTAATGAAGAAGTCCAAGAACTGCAGCAGAATTCAACGTCCATTGCAAGGTTTCTTCGAGGGACAGGAATGGAAAGGGCCATATTGCCTGATATGCACTAGTTGGCCTAATTAAAGAATTTATTATAACTTGTCTGTAATCAGCCATTGAAACCTTTAAAATTTTTAGATATTGTTAGCAAACAGCATTTTGATATGATTTACAATGCACTAGAGCAAAACTGAAATTGTTTTACTTTTGAAAGCAAACCCAAGGCCTTCAAGTGTGTCAGACAGTACTGTAGCGTAAATGTAAAAAGTATGAGCAACACAGTCATGCATTAAGCAATTCCATTTATTATTCTCCTTTAGGCAATGCATGCAAGGAGTCATAACACCAGCAAGCCTGCTCTGGTAATCCTTGTGTTCACATTTTAAAACACACCTTGAGGTCATTCTCCAGAAGTTTCTCGTTAATCACAGTGATTAATGGCATCCACTAAAAACATTTAAAAATATTCTACAAAGGCAGCTGCTGTTCCCCTTGCAGTACTGTTGAGCAGAGCACTGGTACCTGTCAGCATTCAAGCCCTTAAGGACCCTGATCCACATCGCTTGGGAGTTGAACCTGTAATTTGGGCAGAAAAAAAGAAATGTTAATGTGGACACTTAAAGGCCAACTTCGGTAATATTTTTTTAGCATGTCAAGGCAATGGTCATTCCATGTTCCTGAGACACTCCTGTTACACTCCTGATGGCAGAAATGCTCAGAAAATGCAAAAATAATTTTTTAATCACAGGAAAGCATGAAACCGAAGCTGAAATCCAACATAGCAGTGGCAACAAATTGGTCAACCCGCCTTTTGTATGGTGTGACAGTGCATGGGCCCTTCCCCTAGCAGTAGTGTCGGCGCGTGCAGATCTCAAAGGCCATGGTATGGTAGTGGTGTGCTTCTGTCGCTTTGCCTAAAATGACTTCAACACAAAGTGCGACCAATAACTGTAGGAAGCCAGGTGGGCGGTTTCAGGTAATCAGTAAAAGTTGAACTGCAAGCGATCTGCAAGCCTGTAATTTTTGCACAGATGATGGAAGTGTGCCAAGAAACGTGCGCAGTGAATTTTATACAGATATATCAGCCTCAAAAAATCACTGGAGTTGGCCTTTAAGGTGTCAGTGTTGTAGTGACATTGCTGACAACCTTATGCAGAACCTTGCTGTCCCATAAGATTAGAAATGTGTGGAAGATGCCTATTCCCAATCACAGGGTACTTATGTAGAGCAGTGACGCTGAGTGGATCATATCAGCTGTGGTGAATACCTGTGTAGCTGTGCTCATGATATGCATGTATGCACCACATGAAACTTCTTAGGATCAAAAGCCTGCTATGCATTGGCTAACGCGTCGTTAAGACAGAAGTTCTCGCTTGCAGATGTCAATGTGAACACAAACAAATTTATGTTTTCAATGCAGCTGATTGAGCCCCTGTGATGATGCGTAGTCAGAACATGTCTTTCCAGCAGATGATGCTGAAAAATAGACTAATGAGCAACATTGTGTTGACTAGAGAGCAAAAACATACAAGTGCAATCATGTGTCTTTCAAGTGCATTGTTTTTGGCTTGTGCTACCACATATGTAACACCTACCAGCAACAAGCATGACTTCTGCATCTTTACGCAGTTCAATAAGCGCTGGCTCATGTCGCAGAAGGGCTGGCCTAAAAATAGTATCACACAGTGGCTCATGTCTTGCAAGCATAGAGGAGTAACGAAAGGGAAGGGGTCAAGGGCTCGTTCTTTATTTGTTAGAAACAACTTAATGAGCAAACAGACAATGAAGCCTAGGAAAACATAGGGGAAGTTAATTGTGGTATTGTAATTGTGGAGAAAGTAGAAAGGAATTAAAGTGGACGAAAAGACAAACCTGCCCTCGGTGGGACCCGAACCCACGACCTTCGGATGTCGCGTCCGATGCTCTACCAACTGAGCTACAAGGGCGGTCGTCCCCCCGTCCACTTTATTGTGTATTTATGTAGGTATTATCCTGGGAGTGTTAGGCAGCGCCACTCGAGGCCAAGGCGGCGTGTGTAGAACACACTTTCTTGCCAGGAGGCGTCACGTAGAACGTGATCTTAGATGAGATGGCTGCTGCCCAATAAGCCCTCGCATGCTACCTAAGGCACCAAGTCTGCCGCAACGAGGCCCAAGCTATAAAATAACGAAAGAGCATCGGACGCGACATCCGAAGGTCGTGGGTTCGGGTCCCACCGAGGGCAGGTTTGTCTTTTCGTCCACTTTAATTCCTTTCTACTTTCTCCACAATTACAATACCACAATTAACTTCCCCTATGTTTTCCTAGGCTTCATTGTCTGTTTGCTCATTAAGTTGTTTCTAACAAATAAAGAACGAGCCCTTGACCCCTTCCCTTTCGTTATTTCATAGCTTGGGCCTCGTTGCGGCAGACTTGGTGCCTTAGGTAACATGCGAGGGCGTATTGGGCAGCAGCCATCTCGTCTAAGTTCACGTTCTACGTGACGCCTCCTGGCAAGAAAGTGTGTTCTACACACGCCGCCTTGGCCTCGAGTGGCGCTGTCTAACACTCCCAGGATAATACCTACATAAATACACAATAAAGTGGACGGGGGGACGACCGCCCTTGTAGCTCAGTTGGTAGAGCATCGGACGCGACATCCGAAGGTCGTGGGTTCGGGTCCCACCGAGGGCAGGTTTGTCTTTTCGTCCACTTTAATTCCTTTCTACTTTCTCCACAATTACAATACCACAATTAACTTCCCCTATGTTTTCCTAGGCTTCACTGTCTGTTTGCTCATTAAGTTGTTTCTAACAAATAAAGAACGAGCCCTTGACCCCTTCCCTTTCGTTATTTCATAGCTTGGGCCTCGCTGCGGCAGACTTGGTGCCTTAGGTAACATGCGAGGGCGTATTGGGCAGCAGCCATCTCGTCTAAGTTCACGTTCTACGTGACGCCTCCTGGCAAGAAAGTGTGTTCTACACACGCCGCCTTGGCCTCGAGTGGCGCTGTCTAACACTCCCAGGATAATACCTACATAAATACACAATAAAGTGGACGGGGGGACGACCGCCCTGGTAGCTCAGTTGGTAGAGCATCGGACGCGACATCCGAAGGTCGTGGGTTCGGGTCCCACCGAGGGCAGGTTTGTCTTTTCGTCCACTTTAATTCCTTTCTACTTTCTCCACAATTACAATACCACAATTAACTTCCCCTATGTTTTCCTAGGCTTCATTGTCTGTTTGCTCATTAAGTTAACTCCTTTATGTCACCTTTCTTGTGGATAAGGATTATATTAGCATTTTTCCAATTGCGCGGTATACTACATGTCTTGACACATTTCGTGAAGAGCGATGCAAGTTTTTCAAGTACAACATCTCCTCCGTCTTTGATCAAGTCGGCTGTTATACCATCTTCACCGGCTGCTTTACCGCGGGCCATGCCTTTAGCAGCTTTTTTGACTTCGCCAGTGGTTATACATGGAATTTCAGTATCTTCCTCTGATTCTATTTCTTTTAAGGTTGTATGGTCTGTCTGAGAGCTGTACAGTTCCGAGTAGAAATCTTCTGCTACCTTTACTATTTCGTTGAAATTATTGATAACGTTACCTTGTTTATCTTTTAGCGCATGCATTTTATATTGTCCTAAGTGCAGTTTCTTTTTGACCGATTTAATGCTGGTGCCTTTTTCTACTGCTTTCTCTATTTCTCTCGTGTTAAAGTTTCTTATATCTCTTTGCCTGGCTTTACTGATCAACTTTGATAGTTCTGCGAATTCAATCTTATCTTTGGGCGAAGTTACTTTCATTTGTTGACGTTTTTTTATTAAGTCCTTGGTAGATTGGGACAGCTTATTTGTTGTTTGCTTTGCTGTTTTGCCCCCGAGTTCTATCGGTGTTTCAAGAATTGTTTTCGTTAGAGTTTTGTTTATTTCTTCTACATCGTCACCTTTTTCGCCTAAGGCCTCGAACTTGTTGCTTAGGGCGACTTTAAATTCTTCGTTCTTCGATCTGATTACCTCTAGATTACATTTTTTTCTAGTGAATAATTTAGTTCTTGTTTTCTTTAGGTTAAGGATCTTTGCTCTTACTAATCTGTGATCGCTGCATTTTATCTTCCCCACTACTTCTGTGTCTTGAATTATACCTGGTTGTTCGCACATTATAAAGTCGATTTCATTCTTTGTTTCCCCGTTAGGGCTTTTCCACGTCTACTTCCTATTTTTGTGTTTCTTGAAAAACGTGTTCATTATTCGGAGTCGGTTTCTTTCTGCAAATTGCACGAGCATATCCCCACGGTCATTTCTACAGCCGACTCCGTAGTTGCCAATCGCCTGCTCTCCACTTTGTTTTGTCCCTACTTTAGCGTTGAAATCCCCCATGACTACAGTGTATTGCGTGCGTACTTTCGTTATTGCTAATTCGATATCCTCGTAGAACTGCTCCACTTGTTCGTCGTCGTAGCTCGTTGTTGGCGCATATCCCTGGATTATCTTAAGTTTATACCGCTTATTTAGCTTTACTACGACGCATGCTACCCTTTCGTTAATGCTGTAGAATTCATCCACATTACCCGCTATATCTTTGTGAATTAGGAACCCGACGCCATATTCTCTCTTTTGGGGTAATCCTCTATAGCAGAGGACATGTCCATTGTTTAAGACTATGTAAGCTTCACCTGGTCTCCTAACTTCGCTAAGGCCAATGACGTCCCAACTAACTCCTTCTAGTTCCTCGAGTAGTTCCGCTAATCTAGCTTCGCTGGAGAGGGATCTTGCATTGAACGTTCCAATGTTTAGTTTCCAGTGGCGGCCTGTCCGGGTCCAGTGATTGTTACTGCCCTCTGCTGCTTCACAGAGCTGACCGCCGCCGTGGACAGATGTTCTGCAGCTGCTGGACACTGAGGGCGAAGGTTTAATTGTAGACATCGTGTGGGAAGTGGTGGCCAAGTACATCACCAGGGAGGCCAATTCCTGTTCTGGTGTAGGAGTGAGTCGTAAACGGCAGTTGAACGACTGTAAGCATTCCAGGTACCCAACCGTCGCCAGGCCCCCTGCCGACGTGATTTCGAGTAGTATAATAACACACCGCAAAAAAAAAAGTGCCACTGTGCAAAACACATGCTGTGTTTTCGAAAGAACCTATACAGAACGCACGTGCCTATACTTTGTCGCGGTGAAATGCGAGCGCAACACGCACGGACATATCAACACATGTGCCCACGCACATACGTATATATACACGCGCGGGAACACGCACACATGAACATTCGCGCACGCATACACGTACGCGCACATACGAATGCATGGGCGCAAGTACACACAACAGATACACACTCAAAACTACACGCACGCGCATGCACATGCCACCACATGCGCCCACGTACTAGCATATATACACGTTGCACAAACGCAAATACATACACACGGGCGAACACGCACACACAACAGATACACACTCAAAACTACACGCACGCGCATGCACATGCCACCACATGCGCCCACGTACTAGCATATATACACGGTTGCACAAACGCAAATACATACACACGGGCGAACACGCACACACGGACACGCGCACATAATGCACGTCCACGTGCGAACTCGCAAAAATACGCACGCAAGAACATACGACCCCACACACGTAGTGCATGCACACGCGAACACGTACGACCACAGGCACATAGATCCATGCACACGCGTGTATCTATGTATAAACACACATGCGACAAGCACACGCATACATACGCATAGATCAACACACATACATACATACATACATAATACATACATACATACATACATACATACATACATACATACATACATACATACATACATACAATGCACACGTGCACAGATACTACCACGGGAATACATGCATACACAGATACACATATACACATATACTGCACATACACCCATACGTATACATACGGAGACACACAATAAAAGCACGCTCATACATACATACGTGCATACATACATTATACACGAGCGAACGCGCACGCACGGACACATACATGCGAACATGTACACATACACACGCACATACATGCACTCATGAAGTGCGCGAACACGCGCACACATACAGACGCGTTCGCACACGCTATCACAAGCTCACACATACATATACACACGCGCAGACACGCACGCACACACGCACAGAATTGCGAAGCAAGAGTTACAGGCACTTATGAATTACATCATTTTAAAACTAGGGCACGCACGAAAACACGATCCATTGCACGAGTCTGCTAAAAAACATGTAGGCGTTCTCTACTGCACTGAACGAAAAGTTCGGATATGGAAGGTACATTGAAATTTCCATGCAACTTCAGCAACGTCTTAAGGAAAACTGTAACAGTCAGCACGCACGCAAATGTGTGCTCAAAAGTAACATGCTTTTTCCCGACGTCTTGGGGCTACTGCCTCCGGCGCACAACATTCAGTTGTCCTCGGAAGATCGGAAATCATGCTAGCGCTTTCTCTAGCTTACTGCTGCATTGAAACGAATGGAAGCAAGAGATTTCCACAGCAAACGAAGTTTACACCACTACAGGAAGGCGGAAACACTTGTGAAAACGCACGTTAAGAGCCGCAGGGCGGCCACTGCTGGGCCGGCGCATGGCGGGCGAGAGGAACTAGAAGCGCGCGAAAACAAGTTGTGCGTCGCTTTCGTGACGTCAAGGTCACCTGATTGCGCGCCACAGCCACTCAGCGTTGCGGATGCGCTGGCTCCGCGAACGAGGGGGAGAAAACGAGGAGGTTGACGGCTCCGGCGAGGGTGTCGCGGCTTGGTTCAAAGAGTGGCGGCACTTTCCAACATCAAGGGGTTTTACACCGAGCAGGTGCGCGCGCCCCCCAGATGATCTTTCTAAGATAGGCAGTCAGAGCTACTTTTCGCCTCCTTAAACCAAAAGTGTTCGAAACACTGCTTGGGTAACTTCAACGCGTGTGCACTGGAGATTCGCTGTCCAGTCTGCATTTTACTCGCGCCGCATTTAGGCGCTGATGACAAGGCGGAGATGGAAGAAGTAAGATCAAAACATTATCAGGTAGCTATGAGCGCTCGCTTCATGCACGCGGTCGACAGCCACTGCCGCCAGAGAAACTGTGCACCGCCACCTGCGATCAGTATAATGCAAAAACGCGACCCTCCAGTGGCAAAGCAAGGTATAGAACGCCAAAGGAAGCAAAAGCAAAACAATTGGTAACCGGATGCGCGCACCTGTCTCATATTAGATTCTACACCTTGCGATCGCGCCGAGTCAAATCTTATCTCCAGCATGGTGTGTGTGCTTGTGCCATTCGCGCCAACTATAAGCTTTGCCTTGCCGCTGTTGAGAGCATTACTGGCCACAGAATCGATGCTGATGATCTTCACTCAGCGTTCCTTTGCATTCCGTCACCATCAGAGTGCTTTTTAGGCGAATGCAATCAGTATCCAAAAGGCAGGTCCCTGGCACTGGAGGAACTTAATATCCCAGAAGACGAAGAAATATTGCTAGAAATGGGGGAAGCAGGCGACCTTGTGAAAAAAAGTTTTGGGTGCTGACACTTTTTTGAATCATCTTCGAGTATTGGCAGCAACGTGGATCATGCACAACCACATCAGGAAGACATAAAGTAGAGCTATATGTACGAGGAAAAGCAATTAATGCAGCGGGAAGCATTGTATTCCACTTGAATTTGGCCGAAAACTGGACTGTCGTGCTTCCTGATGAAGTTCAGGCATACCCTGCCACGCGCTGCAAGTACTCGTCTTTACATGTGTAGTCACAACGAGAAAATCTACGAAGAGTTTCGTTGTTGTTAGTGGACGACTTGAGCCACGACTCCGCTCACGCCTGCTTGGTTCTAGCGAAAGTGAAAGAATGGGTGGAAGACAACCTGCCGGTTTACTCCAAGGTGACAGATGTGAGTGATGGAGCCGTCAGTCATTTCAGAAATAGATACCAGCTTTTCGAGTTGGGAAAGAGCTGTTGTCACGGTACCCAATGGGCATTCTCAGCACCTGGACACGGGAAAAACGCATGCGATGGAGTCGGAGGTCTCGTCAAGCATCACGCAATGCTCAACAACCCTGAAAGTGCAATTCGGACAGCCAGAGACTTTGTAACCGTCTTATCAAAGAAACTGAAAGGTGTGCATCTAATACACCTTGAAGAAAAAGAAGTTGCTGCCTTCCGCAAGTCAAAGAAGGAAGAGTGGATGAGAGTACCCGCGTTCCATGGTCTTGGCATGCCTGGCAGCTATCCACGTCAACGAAAGCATCTCCTGGGTTGTACGTGGCACGAATAGCCGGGCTTGCTTGGAAGGAGTTATGTGTACAAGAATGAAGAAATCTGAACTTTCTAATCAATCGAATAAACACGATTTCAGCCCAGAAACATGATTTAATGATGTGGTTGTTCTTGACCTTCACAAAATTTTCATTTTGCTAAAGATTATTTGGAAGGTGCTATTTGCTTATTGCATTTTTATCCTATCCTTTGTTTTTGTGGAGGGGGGGAATCTAAGCTACGTATTGAGTTCTTATTGCCTTTTTGCTGAAGTAAAGGCGTAAAATATCCGTCTGCGTTGCGATACCACAGCGCATCAAAGAACCCAACGCGTGCAAAATTGACCCCTAATGATTAATTATTTTGTCCCTCACAGCTAATATGCAGCGTTCGGACATAAATGACCAGGCACATTATTATGCAAAAACTGAAAAGCCGTACGCGATCACAAATGTCAGAATAATCAGACGGCTCTGAGCCTTACGTAAGGGTCTAATTCGACGGCCTGTAACTCCCAGTGGAGCAAAATTATGCAATATATTTTAGGTGATTGTGAAAGCCAATGTGAAGGAGAATAAGTGTACAAAGTTTTAAAAATATCAAAATGGTTTTTTGTAATTGTCAGAAATTTTCATTGTTCGGCGTTTTTTTTTTGAAGTTAGCCGCCCCTACCTCTTTATTGAAAAGTCATATATATATAAGCTTTTGCAATTTGACAAATGAGTATGCTTAGAATGTAATGCGGAATTTTCGTCGCTCTGCCACAAGCCTTTTTTGAGATATAAGCCCGCAAAATGGACAGAAAAACGCTTCCGGAGCTGATTTTGGGAGTTTTATAAAAATATGTACACTACCCATAAACAGAAATAATAACTGAACAGAAGCAGAAGCATGCATATAATTAATTAAATAAATTTCAGCCATCTAGCTTTGGTATAGTTTGTGTAATTAATAACCAAAGTTGACCAAAACAGAAGAGCAGGTAAGCGCGGCGCTCCACCTCTTCGTCATTATTGACTCCCGGCGCTTCGAAAAAATTTTTGCTAGCAGAACCAACTGCAGATGTCTTCTTTCCACACATCGGGCAGCAATATACAAAATTTTGAAATAAATTTAAGAGGGTGACCAGCCATGCATTGTTCGATCTTTCGTGGAATCACCCTCATAAATATAATCACACAGATGCGATGAACACAGGGCAAAGGTAAATCGATTCGCAGCTTATAGCACAATGTAAGTTGCCGTTGCGTTTTATGACTGCTTATTCGTATGTAGAGGAGCTATAAGATAAAGTTATGTTGACATTTATATATTTTTACTGCAACTTCACTTGCATTCGTGTGTAACTGTATTTGCATAAAACGATGACCTTTAAATGCGAAGCATTTCTTAGCGAACTTCGGCGACATTGAGCATATCTATCTATCTATCTATCTATCTATCTATCTATCTATCTATCTATCTATCTATCTATCTATCTATCTATCTATCTATCTATCTATCTATCTATCTAGCCGCCTAGGACTTCGTGCTCTCCTGGCCGTTTCGTTAATGGGATGTATACGAAAATCGGTATGCTGCAATATGACTGCATGACGAACACAAATGACAGGTCATAATATGAAAATCCTGACATGCATGTCATAAGCAGCATGATTTACATGCCACGGTCTCGGTGCTCTCCTGAGCGTTCCGTTTATGGGATGTATACCAAAATTGGTATGGCACTACATAACAGCATGATGAACATAAATGAGAGGTCATAACATGAACATCATGACATGCATGTCATGAGCGGCATGATTTACATTCCATGGTCCCGGCGCTCTCCTGACCGTTTCGTTAATTGGATGTTCACGAAAATATGTATGCTACGACACGACTGCATGACGAACATAAACGACACGCCATTACATGAAAATCATGATATGCATGTCATGAGCGGCATGATTTACATGCCACGGTGTTGGAGCTCTTGCGACCGCTTCGATAATGGGATGTATACGAAAATTGCTATGGCGCAACATGACTACATAACGAACATAAATGACACGCCATTACATAAAAATCATGACACGCATGTCATGAGCGACATGATTTACATGCCACGGTCTTGGTGCTCTCCTGGCCGTTTCGTTAATGGGATGCATACGAAAGTTGGTATGGCACAAGATGACTGCATGACGAATATAAATGACAGGTCATAACATAAAAATTATGACATGCATGTCATTGAGCGGCATGATTTATATGCCATACGTATAGTTAATGGGATCTATACCAAAATTGATGGCACAACACGACTGCATGACGAACGTAAATGACAGGTCATAACATTACAATTATGACATGCGTGTCATGAGCGGCATGATGTACATGCCAGTCTTGCTTTAAAATAGTTAAAAGTTGGGCAAGTTGGTGTTCAGACTGTGTGTGTGTTTCCTTTGCGCTAAATTACGATGAATGTGAAGCCAGTCTTGCTGCTATTGCGGCCGTTTCGTTTACTTCGCATGTACGAAAATGGGTAAACCGAGATAACAATGCAGATCGATTTTACGTTCCTCATGCGTGCTTCGCATTTTCTTGGTTCCCACTGCACGTGGGATCTGCAATTTTTTTTTTGTTGACTCTCTAATTGTCTTTATGTGTCGAATAGGCGGTAAATTTTCTGCGCACACAGTGGAAATAGTTCCGGGGCACAGTCATTAAGACTGGGTCAGAAAACTTTGTCAAAAAAAGAAAGGCATATATGGTAAAAAACAAGCAATCATATACGGACTGTTTCAATGATACAGAAGTTTGACTAGCACATGCAAGTAAGAACACCAGCACCATCCGTGCTGCCAAAGCATTGGCGCTTAATTCCTTCAGCGAGCCTAAGGAAATGATTCTGAGAAAAATAGCCTCGCTGATCGAATTAATCACCCCACAAGTACAATGTAAGGATATACAGGGTGTTTTAGTGAAAACTTGCAAAATTTTTTAAAAATAGGCTGTTTGAGAAAAAAAAAGAAAAACCTCCTCATAAAGAAACTGTTCTCTGAGGCAGACGTCATGAAGGCTCAGAAAAGCACTTAATAATTGGCTTCGAAAGTAATATTTACTAATTACAGCTTTAATTAAACTTTTTGTGATTACTGCAAAGGACGAGTTTTAGCCACGTTGATGACCGATGCCTCATGAGCCACTAAAACAAACAAAAAAGAACGAATTGTATAAAGCTCTGCAGCCCTAGAAAACCTGGGCATTTTGCGGCACGAAAGCTCGCATGAAGAACGCCAGAAGTCACGTGCGAATGCACCCAGTGCTGTTGATGTGTGGCAAAGATTGCACCGGCCATTTCGAAATGTACGATGTCCTCGATGCTCTGCATATACAGAAGCCTCCGTTATCTTTTGCTTATTCGCTCACTGTATGACGCTATCATAACAGACTACGTGGCCACGACTTTGGAAAGCCCATGCATATCGAATTGACCATTTGCAAAATATTGAGCGCCACCTGGATTTTCCCAGCCGAAAACTCTCGTGCACAGGTTGCTTTCGTGTTCTACGCGCGTGCACACGTGCACATCCGTCACGCCATTCATCCCGTTCAGCGCCCGTCCCCGCCTTTCCTTTCTTTCGCTTCTGCCCCTGTCTCGCTAAGTCGTCCAACTGGCTTTGAGTCGGCTCACTCCCTGCAAAATTCCTGAGAAGCTTTTCTGGTGCTGGTGCACGTCGGGTGGGGTGTGCAGGCGTGAATGCACTTAGAGCAGGAAAGCAATCTGTAGACGAGAGTTTTTGGCTGGGAAGCTTCCTTGCGGGAAAACCAACTTACAGATTTTTGCAAATGGTCAATTCACTGACGCATGCACTGGAACACGTCACCAACGGATGCTTTGTTCACACGTGGCTCCCGGAGCTCCTTTTGCAGCGAGTTCCATGAGGCAAAAAACGCTAGGTCGCTCGGTCTCGGCAAAATTTTTTTATTTGTTTTATACTAAAAGCAGATAAGTATCGTCGTCTTTCGGCTGCGAATTCCTCAATGGCAGGAACCTGAAAAGGCTGCTGATTAGAAATGGATTGTATGATCTTAGTTATTTACCGTGCAAACTGCAAGCATCTTACGACTACTCACGTGCGCCCAATCTTAGAGGTCGTTCCGTAAGAAAATAAGCTTTTTTTTCTTCTCAGAAAGCCTATCTTTGGAAACTTGAAATCGTTCTCTAAAACAGCCGGTATATAGAACACCAAGACTTCATGTCGTGCGTTACTGCATGCGCGGAAAATTCTATACCGTGTCAGACAACGATAAGGTTTCGCTGATAGAAACAATACTGACACAAATAATCTGCTCCCTCTCAATTATAACGCGAGGTCACTTCACGTTTGTTTTTCTGAAGGTATAACTGCTTTACCGAATACATTCGCATATGCAATCTTGGCTATGTATCGCGAGAAAGCCATCTTATGGCATTTTAACGGACATGTTTTAACGCTCTTGAATAGCCGCTCATTCGTGCACCGTCCTGTTTTCCCGATGTAACGTGCGCAGGACAACGGGATCCGAGTTATGACACCGGAATTGCACTCAGATTTTTTCCCTTCTGCTTCTTTTGACAACCACGCTTTGCCTTCTTTGTGGGATCAGTGATTCTTCTTCCTTTTTTTTTTTCACAGATCTATAGTGCTGCTAACATGATCTGCACCTTTTCTCAGCGGCTAATTTCCTCGCATTAAGGGAAACGTGGTAGCTGTAGGGAATAACACCACTACAATACGTTTCTTAAAAGTATACATGGGTTTGGCGTTAGAGTTGCACACGCCGTACACCGGCTTTTGAAAACCATGAAGCTTGCTTACCGAAACAAGCTTGCAATAAGTCTTACCGGACTTAAAGGCGCTCTATTAATAAACACCTGTCTTAGCAAGATCGCGTTTTACCTGTATGGAAGGGATGAAGCAAAAGGCGATAGGTACGTCATTAGCCCTGGCTGAACAACACAAACACGTGAAGTGATCAGTCATCGCACATTGAATGTTCAGGAGCTTAACAGTTTCATATGTAGTTATTTCGACAATCAGAACAAAAGGGGAGATTCGCCTATGATCAGTGCAAATTCATCACACACATACGGAAACACTGGATACTGCAACTGTTCCTGGCGCATCCAAAGCTACTCTTGTACTTCAGCCTGTGAGATGCATGATAAAAATGAAGCTGTCATGCTATACATTCACTAGGTTTCACATGATATAAATAAAGCATCCTCTTAAGACAACGTACTAGTTCTATCAGCACAGTCTTCATAATAATAATAATAATAATAATAATAATAATAATAATAATAATAATAATAATAATAATAATAATAATAATAATAATAATTGTCACCTTGGGGGAGAAGTACAAACGGACAACAGACCTGCCAAAGCCATCAGGAGGCTTGGAGGACTAGGCCTGGCACATCAGCAGGCGATCGATGACAACGCAGAGATCGTGAAAGTTTAGAAGGGATGAAACGAAAGGCGATAAGTACGTCGTTAATCCTGGCTGAACAACACCAACACGTGAGGTGATCAGTCATCGCACATTGAATGTTCAGGAGCTTAATAGTTTCATATGTAGGTATTTCGATAATAATAATAATAATAATAATAATAATAATAATAATAATAATAATAATAATAATAATAATAATAATAATAATATTAATTGTCACCTTGGGGGAGAAGTACAAACGGACAACAGGCCTTTCAAAGCCTTCAGGAGGCTTGGAGGACTCGGCCCGGCACGTCAGCAGACGATCGATGACAACGCAAGATCAAGAAAGATTGTATGCTATCCTATACAAAAAATATAATACAAATAAATAGCCTATTTACACAATATTTAAACACAGTACACAAAACAAGAACACTACATACAATTAATGATATAACAAGTAATGTTCTGTCCCCTCTCGAGGAGAGTGGCCAAGCGCCATGTGCGTCTTTCGCGAGCCGGTTCTTTCGTGCCTGGCCCAATGGGGGGTCTTTCCTGATCTTCGAACCCCTGCGCCTTTGTTCCCCACTTCAAATGGGCGACACATGCGACCTTCAAGAACCGGACGGGAGCATCTTTGACGACCCACGGAGAGGGAGAAAGAGCTCTCGGCGAGGGAATGCATGGTTTCGGCAGACTCACCCCACCAGCCCGAGCAACAGCATCGCTTTTTTACGGGGACCGAGTGCTTGTGAACGTTTATGCGAAATGTAACTGTATTCCTGTTAATTAAAGTTAGTTTTGTTTTAAATGCTCACGAGTGCTCGACCGTTATCTGGCTGGATAGCGGACGCTTTGATCAGTCAAATGCGAGCCTCGAGACCAGCACAGTAAAAAAGCGAGTCAACTGCCATCGGCCGCCAACTCAACGTCCGCCGGCAATGGGATACGTCGCCACGGCAAGACCTCCGGTTTGGCCCAGACATTCACCCACTGCAAGGATCACATCGCCCAGGAGTTGAGCAGCAACAAGGTGGGCTCGTTTCATCTTTCAACGCTCAGCTTAGCACCGTTTATCTCACATACGTCGACTCCGAGACAAAACGTGAAGAAAAAATGGATCAGGACAAGCTGACGCATGAGTTTCGAAATGTCACCTCAGAGGATGAAGCTTCTACGCCAAACATTCGGCCACAGAGAACAGCAACACGTTCGATGAAGGCTAAAGAAATTTATGGAACGAGCCGCGAAGAACATTGCCGCAAACTAGACGCTGCTTGGAGGAACGTGGATACCGCTCTTCACAGGCTGTCATGCGCTAAGGAGGGACAGTTTAGCAGTGCCACAACGCAGCTACGTGCAAGTTATGAGCGCTACCAGCATGTCACCGCAAGATACTTTGCTTTTCTCTCCAAGGCAAACTCGTCTGAGGCTAGCCAGGAATTAGAGCTCCAAAAGGCAATCGATGCAGACCGTGAGGCGATCGTCAGCGAAAAGTTACGTGAGGCTACGCCGCAAGAACGTGACAACATACAGGAAACAGCGTCGCAGTTCTCTATATCGGCCCACTCAAGAGCTTCTTCGCGATCACGACGATCGGGCTCCTCCACGATTAGCCTAGCCGCTGCGCAGGCGCGCGCGCAAGCAGAGGCCGTCAAAGCGAAAGCTGAGTATGGTCGTAAAGAGGCCGCGATGCGGTTGGAGAAGGCAAGAATCGAAGCCGAACTTGAAGTCTTGCAGCATGAGAAAGAAGCAGCTGCAGCAGACGCGCAGGCAAGTGTGCTCGAGGCAGCCGCAGAACAGGATGGCGGGGAGTGTGTGCGCCCACACCCACCTGTAGACCGAACACAACGGGTTTCGAGCTACATCACTGAGCAAGCCTCCATACGTGATGACGAGCTTGCGTCTCTTCGGGCGACTGTTGTGCAATCGAGAAGCCAGAACTTGGAGCAGGCCGAAACAACAAGCCGCCACACGGACTTGCGCGATTATCGGCAGCCGTACGCGTGCACGCCAGCCCCCAACAGTTCCAGCTCGCAGCTTGCTGACGTTCTTAAATTCCTGTGCCGCAAAGACCTTGTCTCTACAGGACTAACGAAGTTTGACGATCGACCTGAGAACTTTCGTGCTTGGAAGTCATCTTTCAAAGGCGTCATCAGAGATATAGACCTTTCTGCTCAGGAAGAGCTTGATCTCCTTATCAAATGGCTTGGTCCTGAATCTTCCCACCACGTTCGAAGGTTGAAATCGGTGCATGTCGATGACTTCTCGAGGGGCTTGAACGTCGTATGGAAACGGCTGGACGACACCTTCGGACGCCCCGAGGCAATTGAGGATGCGCTGCTGCAGAGGTTGGAGGACTTCCCAAGAATTACATACCGGGATAATGCCAAATTGCAAGAGCTCGGCGATCTCCTGTTGGAACTCGAAGCTGCGAAAACTGATCCGTACCTCGCTGGTCTTAGCTATCTGGATACTGCAAGAGGAATAAACAAGATTGTTTCCAAGTTGCCGCCTGGGCTTCAGGAAAATTGGATGTCAGTGGGGACGATATACAAACAACAACACAACACTGCATTCCCACCTTTTGCGGTTTTCTCCAAGTTCGTTCAAGATCAAGCGAGCATGAGGAATGATCCTAGTTTCTTCTTGCAACCGCAAAATCACTCGTGTTCGTTCACACAGCGGAGAGAAGAAATGACAACCAAGACATCGCGGCAAAAATCATCCGTGTCAGCAAGAAAAACAAACGTGGATCATACCTTCGAGCAGCTTCAAGAAACCACTCCGAAGGAGCAGGTGCTTGAGTCGAAGAGCTTCGAAAAATGGTGCCCACATCACAAGAAACCTCACCCTCTTGAAAGGTGTCGCGCTTTTCGTGAAAAAACATTGGAGGAGCGGATGACCTTCCTCAAAGCGCAGGGAATCTGCCTACGATGTTGTTTGTCCACAAACCACGGGCAGTGGCAATGTAAGGCGGTCGTGAAGTGCCATATATGCAGCAGTGGCGACCATGCAACAGCGCTCCACCCATCATCTCTATGCTCAAAGTCCCCGAGGCCTGTTGAACGCGATGACAGCGCTGCACATAATTCGGAAGCAAGAGTCACATCTACGCGTACTGAGGTAGCAAACGCGAACGACAGCTACAGATCGTGCGCTAAAATATGTCTCGTGGATGTGATTCATCAGTCCCAGCCTGAGATGACAATCAGAGCATACGCGATACTCGATGAGCAGAGTAATCGTTCATTGGTCCGGCCAGAACTTCTCGACGAATTCAGCGTGGAGGGGACACCCACCCAGTACACACTACGTACTTGTTCCGGCAGTACTGAAGTTGTTGGAAGGATCGCTCACGGCTTCTTTGTGCGGAGTGTATTGGGCGATGTCAAGCTCTCCCTTCCGCCTCTCCTCGAGTGTGAAGAGATTCCTGACAACAGGGAAGAAATTCCAACACCAGAGGCGGCACGGAACTACGCGCACTTGAAAGCCATTGCGGCTCACATTCCGCCTATAGAAGAGGCGAGAATACTGCTTCTCCTTGGCCGAGACGTCCTGAGAGTTCACAAAGTTCGCCAGACCATAAACGGGCCGCCTGACGCTCCTTATGCACAGAGGCTCGATCTCGGATGGGTTATTGTCGGAGACGTTTGCGTGGGTCGTACACGTAAAACAGGCACCTTAAATGTGTTCAAAACACACATTTTGGACAACGGAAGGCCATCTCTCTTCAGCCCATGCACAAAACACTTCATCGTGAAGGAATCGCCGATTCTCTGCTCTGCGGACAGGGGTCAGACTCCGAATGATTTGTCATTAGTAAAAGCATCAGATGACACCCTGGCGCCTAACCTGTTCGAGACAACGCCTGAAGACAACGAGCGTTCCCTCTCCATAGAAGACAGGGCATTCCTGAAGATAATGGATAGGGAATTAAAGAGAGACAGGTCGAACAACTGGGTCGTCCCTCTGCCTTTCCGCTCACCGAGAAGTCGGCTTCCGAACAACAGAGACCAAGCTCTTTCTCGCCTGTACTCACTGCGACGCACACTGCGAAAGAACCCGGAGACAAGAGAACGCTTCGTCAACTTCATGAAAGAACTGTTCGTCAGGGGTCATGCAGAGGAAGCTCCACCACTTAACTTGGACGAAGAGTGCTGGTATCTACCCATATTCGACGTCCACCATCCTCAGAAGCCCGATCAAATCCGTGTGGTGTTTGACTCCAGCGCTCAGCACGAAGGAGTATCCCTGAACAGTGTCCTTCTCACCGGACCCGACCTGACAAACAACCTTGTGGGCATACTGATACGCTTCCGGCAAGAACCAGTGGCGATAACAGCAGACATAGAGCAAATGTTCTACAACTTTGTCGTTCGCGAAGACCATCAGAACTATCTAAGGTTCCTCTGGTTTAAGAACAATGACATCTCCGGGGAAATCATGGAGTGCCGTATGAAGGTCCACGTTTTCGGCAACAGTCCTTCGCCCGCTGTCGCCACATATGGGTTTCGGCGAACTGCTCAAGAGGCTGCTCAACAGTTCGGTGAAGATGCCAAGAGGTTCGTTGAGCGAGACTTCTACGTTGATGATGCACTCAAGTCTCTTCCGCGCGAGGAAGACGCCATCAGTCTGCTGCAAAGAACGCAGAATATGCTTGCAACGGCCAACATAAGACTGCACAAAATTGCCTCCAATAGACAGAATGTGCTGAATGCGTTTTCTCCACGGGATCGTGCACAGGGACTGAAC
This sequence comes from Hyalomma asiaticum, assembly GCA_013339685.2. Lineage (NCBI taxonomy): Eukaryota > Metazoa > Arthropoda > Arachnida > Ixodida > Ixodidae > Hyalomma > Hyalomma asiaticum. The sequence goes on from CM023484.1 coordinate 124,693,719, forward strand.
AACCTGGACTTCAACAAAGACGCATCACCAGTGCAGAGAAGCCTCGGTCTACTTTGGGATGTAGGCAACGACACCTTCGTATTCAGGGCTCCTCTTCAAGACAGGCCTTATACGCGGCGAGGAGTGTTGTCGACCGTGAACAGCCTTTTCGACCCACTGGGTTTCGTGGCACCTGTAACGATCCAAGGGAAACGCCTGCTCCGCGACCTCGTAACGGAAGGTTATGACTGGGACACACCGCTTTCGGACGAGAGGAAACAGAGTTGGGACGAGTGGAAAAATTCTCTCCAGGCACTTCATCACTTTCATGTGCAGAGAACTTATGCGCCACACTCAACTGCTGAAGCCACAGTCAGAGAAATTCACGTGTTCTCAGATGCGTCCACGGGTGCTATCGCCGCCGTAGCGTACCTACAAGTAACCGACAAGCAAGGAAACAGACATGTCGGATTTGTCATGGGAAAGGCGAAGCTCGCGCCACAGCCAGACCACACCATACCAAGGCTGGAGTTGTGTGCAGCAGTCCTTGCTGTGGAAATGACCGATGCCATACTACGGGAGTTAGATTTCCAGCCGAGTTCCGTTACATTTTACACGGACAGCAAGGTAGTGCTGGGATACATACACAATGAAACGCGAAGATTCTATGTGTATGTGGCTAACAGAATTCAGCGCATACGTGGCAGCACGCGACCTGAACAATGGAAGTACGTGCGTACGGAGGAAAATCCAGCGGATCACGCCACCAGATCAATTCCAGCAGCGCAGCTCGAGAAGACGAACTGGTTGTCGGGACCTGACTTTCTCTCCAAACCTCAAGGGGCAGTGCCATCGTCATGTTTCACGCTCGTAAACCCTAATGAAGACGAAGATATACGCCCCGAGGTCCGCACCTTCGTGACGGAAACGAAGCAACGACATCAACTCGGAGCTCAACGCTTCAGTAAGTTTTCGAGCTGGAGCTCACTCACACGGGCTGTGGCAGGCATAATCCGAGTTGCCCGTCGCGCAAAGGGTTCGTCACAAGAAGAGATGGACTTCGTCGAGCTGCTCTTCCGTGCCAAGGTCGTCATCATTCACGCTGTGCAGCAAGACGTATTCTCAGAAGAACTGAGATGTATCCAGAGAGGAGAGCAGGTTCACAAGACGAGCTCGCTTCGGAAGCTTGACCCATTCTTGGACACACATGGGCTCATTCGTGTCGGTGGCCGTTTGAACAAAGGTGACCTTCTGGATGAGGAGAAAAACCCTTTGATAATACCGGACCGACACCATGTCGCGAAGGTAATAGTGCGCCACCACCACGACCGCGTGCAACACCAGGGCAGACACATCACGGAGGGAGCTGTGAGAGCTGCTGGATTTTGGATTGTTGGGGGCAAAAGGTGCGTCTCTTCTGAGTTGGAGGCTTGCATTTTGTGCAAGAAGCTACGAGGGCGCTTTCACGATCAGAAGATGGCTGACCTACCGCCCGACCGAATCAGCACCGAGCCACCTTTTACGAATGTGGGCATCGATGTTTTTGGCCCCTGGATGGTTACTTCCCGCCGAACGAGAGGTGGTGTTGCCAACAGCAGGCGCTGGGCAGTAATTTTTACGTGCTTAAGCATTCGCGCAGTGCACATTGAGCTCATCGAATCAATGGACACGTCGAGCTTCATAAATGCTTTCCGAAGGTTCGTGTCAGTGAGAGGACCCGTCAAGCTTGTACGCTCTGACTGCGGGACGAATTTTGTCGGCGCATGCAGGGAGCTCGGAATAAGTGCTGAGAGCTTCAAGAGCTCACAAATTGGCAAGTTCCTAGCGAACACTGGCTGTAAGTGGATATTCAATCCACCGCATGCGTCCCACATGGGCGGCGCATGGGAGAGGATGATCGGTATGGCACGCCGCATTCTTGACTCAATGCTTACGCAGTCATGCCATCAACGGCTTACTCATGACATTCTTGCCACCTTCTTAGCAGAAGTTACGGCCATCGTCAATGCCAGGCCTATAACTGCGGTTTCTTCGGACCCCGAAGATCCCACAATCCTCACACCGGCGACACTACTGACGCAGAAGAACGGATGCGCATACGCGAATGGAGAAATAGATACGACCAGTCTCTACAAACGACACTGGCGTCGAGTTCAGAACATGGCCAACCAATTTTGGAAACGCTGGCGCGCAACGTACCTCGCCACTTTGCAACAACGCCGAAAATGGCAAGTACCAAAACCTAACATGAAAGAAGGAGATGTCATACTCCTAAGGGATAAGGAGGCACCTCGCAACAACCCTACCAGCAAAATTTGCTAGGACCAAGCATGGCAAAGCATCAGTGGCCAAGCTGTCCATGATTGGAAAGTCACTGGAGGCCAAGTGAGGAATATGCTTGGGAAACGTGACAAGCCTACCATTGGCCAAGCATAGGAAGGCGATGCTTGGAAAACGATTGGAAACACCTCCTTCCACAATTGGAACTGCTTGTGGAATTCCATGCAATTGCCAAGCATGTTCTGTATATGGGGGCCAAGCATTTTGGCCAATGCAATTTCTAGTACATTTATTTTACTTTTTTAATTTGGCAACAATTTCACGCTCAGCTAAATTTGTTGTAGTTTTTTTTTATGGAATACCGTACAAATAGCTATTAAGCCTGTCGTCCGATATGGGGTCCAAGCATTCTGTTCAATGCAATTTTTAGCACTTTTATTTAGTTTTTAATCTTGGTCAATTTCACGCCCAGCGTTTTGCTAGGTTTTGGTCAGTCCCACCCAGAATAGTCACAAGGCAAACATTTTTAATACTTCATGTTTATTTACGCCATACAATACACCAGTGGTCCATTCCTCCTCCAGAGTAAGTGGTGTTCCTTGAGCTTATTCTTTACTCATGGCGGCATGCTGGTTTTGTGTGCTTCCACTTTCCTCATCAGCTGCAAACATCAGCCACCTTTTTGTAGAGTCCGCAAACAGCAGTATCAGTAGTACTGAACAACCATGTGTGTGTTGCACCTGTGAAATACAGGTACACAAAATACTGTGAGCGCAATTTTTCTTTCAAGTTGAATGTTGAAAGCAGGTGCTCAGGCACTTGCTTTCAATATTCCTTCAACAAAATGCTCAGAAGAAATATTTTCTGAAATGCTAGTTGGTTATGCATGGACACGAGGATAACAGCACATGTACTGACATGGAGGAAACAAGAGTTGATAGAGCAGAGTGTTACATTGCTTCATTATTTTCCACTACCAGTTTATTACTAGGGGTAGCTTCCACATTTATGTGGGAACCTCATCCATATGAAAGAAAACATGACACAAAATATGAAGAAAAACAACAACAAATGAGCCACTTAAAGGGGCCCTTCAACACTTCTTCAGCATGGTCAGAAAACGCTGCCGATTGGTAGTCGAGAGTCCTGAGAACACGCGAGTCAAACGCCAGCACGCGGCCTGGAATTTACAATTAATTCTCAAAGTTAGCCAGAAATCATTCCCTCTTCTTTCGGCAAATGGTGCCATAGACATAAAAATGACCGCGTCATAGACACTTCTTGAAGCCTTTGGAAGATGGCTCCAGGCTCAATGTAAACCTGAAAACCGGAGCCGGTATTAAAAATAAAAGCCTAGGTGCACCAACAGCAACAGTTCAGACGGTTGCATGGACTGCAGTTGAACTGAAATAAGCGAATGGTTACACTTCTCAGCATGTAACATTTAAAAGGTGGCTACTTGAGATGGGCAAATACTGCTTTTGTTTTTATCCCGTGCACACTTTTTAAAGTTATCCACGAGCATTTAGCGACCTGCAGACATTTGTGCCGGCATGCACTTCGTTCGCGTCAGACCACACTCTGTCTAGAGGGTGTCAACTTTCTGCTACTAATGTTAATTTTATTACATTACTCCATTTAGCTCACAGTCAAAATATAGCCGCAAACTGCCAAATTCACCGATAACTCTTTGACTGCCCCCTCGATAAGTGCCGGCACACCCTTGCAATTTGTTTAATGTGCGAGCGTTGACACCAGGTTACGGTAGTTCCTACTTCGGCGAGAAGGACGAGATCGGCGATAGGAGGATCAGCTTCACAGTGGGGTCATTATAAGCGCACGATCGCACAGATAATGAAGACAAGGTGCATTCACCTCCATGTAGCGTGACCGACATCGAGCACGCATCGCACACGTGTGCACACGCGTTTTCAGCGCTTGCGCATCGTAGAGCAAATCTCGTTACTTAATTCTCGCCTATATTAGTCGCTACCATATCCCGTGGTCAAGGGAGTCAACACTTACGTGATAATGCTAAAGAATTGAGTGTACAGGTGCGATGACATACGCGTAGCCGATGCATTCCGCACCGCATACACATATGTATGTACTACATATACGTAGTACGTACATATGCATGGCGCGAATGGAAGATCGTCCGTTGAACTAATTTTATATCGCACATCGCTTTTCCCGACAACGGTGGATTACTCACTAAAAATTAAGGCTAACTGAATCGCTGCTCCGACGCCGCATCTAAAGACGTTTCGCACGTGTCCGCCAGTAACATGAGAAAACAACGGCATGTGCATATAAAAAGGCGCTAGGAATAGCGATTTACGTCTCAGTACATCGTCACCAAATTCCACATTGCAATGAGCGAAAAAAGCAATAAGAAGATCGTTGAAATTTACTCACCTTTTATTTCAACACAAGCTTGTCACTCATAAACGTGGCCGTACGAGCAACGCACGAAGAAGGAACGCGAACAGGTAGCAGTCGCGGGGCAAGTCGGGAAAAAAACCCGAGCGCTGTAATACAAACATGTGCATGCCAATACATGCTTAAAGCAAGATCAAATGCAAATTATATATGACAACCTATGTACAATTACATAAGCGTTTAGCAACTTCTGCACTTTGCGAGTTTGGGAAAAATGCCTGTTCGGATCCTTTTATGAACTATTTTTTTTTAGCGCAGTACTGCTGTACAGCGGCCGAAGTGCATAGTGCGCTGAAAACAGCGCAAAATTCAAACGTCGCAAACGTTATGCGCAGGTCTGCATGATTCTCTGGATAAAAAAAGAAGTTAAGTATTCCGTACAGCAACTAGCGCGAACTGAATTAATGACTGCAAAAATACACGTTTCTGGTTATTCCGGTGCAGTTGAAATTTGTGCGACCTCATGAAAAATTGTACACGTACAGCCACTATTCCGTATTTCTTTTTTGGCCATAGGTACATACGTATATGTTCCTCTGCCACGAATTTCCCTACACTAATATGGAGAAGTGATCATCCTGTACTTGGCGACCATCCGAGAACATATTGGCCCGCGACCATGGTATGTTACAGAAAAGCCCTTGGCCACCATCACAAATTTTACACGTACCTCCGAAACGTTTTCGTTCACTACTGATACGTGATATTGCCAAAAACTAAGGAAAAAACAAACTTTATAAACACGTTCCCCGCTGTCACCACCATCTTTCCCATATTTTAAACGTGGGCCATGCCCTTTTTTATCACGCAGTCAGGGCATTGGCCAATGATAATGGAAGCCGATGGGAATCCTATGTGTGTCCAATCATCGGCCATCGGCCACTGCTGGTAGGGAATTGGCCCATCGGGGTTGTCATCCAAACTCTACCCAGTGCAGATGGAATGGTACGCAAGGTAGAGGTGAAGGTTGCAAGGAATGGCGCAATCAAGAGATTCTGCCGACCGATTTCTGAAGTGGTGCCCTTGTTTTCACCTTTGTCTAACAGTGGCGTCTAACAACAGCAGACGCCAGACGGGGAGTGTTCTGTCCCCTCTCGAGGAGAGTGGCCAAGCGCCATGTGCGTCTTTCGCGAGCCGGTTCTTTCGTGCCTGGCCCAATGGGGGGTCTTTCCTGATCTTCGAACCCCTGCGCCTTTGTTCCCCACTTCAAATGGGCGACACATGCGACCTTCAAGAACCGGACGGGAGCATCTTTGACGACCCACGGAGAGGGAGAAAGAGCTCTCGGCGAGGGAATGCATGGTTTCGGCAGACTCACCCCACCAGCCCGAGCAACAGCGTCGCTTTTTTACGGGGACCGAGTGCTTGTGAACGTTTATGCGAAATGTAACTGTATTCCTGTTAATTAAAGTTAGTTTTGTTTTAAATGCTCACGAGTGCTCGACCGTTATCTGGCTGGATAGCGGACGCTTTGATCAGTCAAATGCGAGCCTCGAGACCAGCACAAGTAAGAAAAGGTAATATCGATACATAGCTTATCTAACCAGTACTAAAACACAGAAAAGTAAAAGCATTACATACACTTAATAATGTAACAACCATTGTGTAACGAAAATGAATTCTCTGTGGGCAGTAAAACAAGGAACATAAATATGCAGCACAATTAGAGCAAATAATCGCAGTAATATACCAATAATCCAACAAAGGAAAACGACCTGAGAACTGCAGAAATTATAGTGACTTTAGCTTCTTTCTTAGTGCCTGTTTCGTGGTTACAGAGAACAATTCATCAAGCCCTACCAGCAAAATTTGCTAGAACCAAGCATGGCAAAGCATCAGTGGCCAAGCTGTCCATGATTGGAAAGTCACTGGAGGCCAAGTGAGGAATGTGCTTGGCAAACGTGACAAGCCTACCATTGGCCAAGCATAGGAAGCCTGTGCTTGGAAAATGATTGGAAACACCTCCTGCCACAATTGCAACTGCAGTGGAATTCCATGCCATTGCCAAGCACATTCTGTATACAGGGGCCAAGCATTTTGGCCAATGCAATTTCTAGTACATTTATTTTACTTTTTTATTTTGGCAACGATTTCATGCCCAGCTAAATTTGTGGTTTCTTTATGGAATACCATATAAATAGCTATTAAGCCTGTCGTCGATACGGCTGCCAAGCACTCTGTTCAATGCAGTTCCTAGTACTTTTATTTGGTTTTTTATCTTGGTCATTTCCACGCCCAGCGTTTTGCTCAGTTTTTGTCAGTCCCACCCAGATAAGTCACAAGGCAAATATTTTTAATACTTCATATTTATTTACACCATGCAATACACCATTGGTCCATTCCTCCTCCAGAGCAAGTGGCGTTACTTGAGCTTATTCTTTACTCATGGCGGCACGCTGACTTTGTGTGCTTCCAGGTTCCTCATCAGCTGCAAACATCAGCCACCTTTTTGTTGAGTCCGTTACAACAGCATCAGTGGTACTGAACAACCACGTATGTGTTGCACCTGTGAAATACAGGTACACAAAATACTGTGAGCCCAATTTTTCTTTTAAGTTGAATGTTGAAAGCAGGAAGTGCTCAGGAACTTGCTTTCAACATTCCTTCAACAAAATGCGCAGCAGAAATATTTACCGGACTGCTAGTTGGTTATGCATGGTCACGAGGGTAACAACACATGTACTGACATGAAGGAAACAAGAGTTGATGGAGCAGAGTGTTACACTGTTTCATTATTTTCCACTACCAGTTTATTACTAGGGGTAGCTTCCACATTTATGTGGGAACCTCACCCATATGAAAGAAAACATGGCAGAAAATATGAAGAAAGAAAAACAACAAATGAGCCACTTAAATGGGCCCTGCAACACTTTTTTCAGCATGATCAGAAAACGCTGCCCATCGGTAGTCGAGGGTCCTGAGAACACGCGAGTCAAACGCCAGCACGCGGCCTGGAATTTACAATTAATTCTCAAAGTTAGACAGAAATCATTCCCTCTTCTCTCGGCAGATGTCACAGACATAAAAATGACCGCGTGATAGACTTTAATATCACTTCTTGCGGCCTTTGGAAGATGGCTCCAGGCTCAATATAAGCCTGAAAACCGGAGCCGGTATTAAAAATTAAAGCCAAGGTGCACCAACAGCAACAGTTCAAACGGTTGCATGGACTGCACTTTAACTGAAATAAGCGAATGGTTACACTTCTCAGCATGAAACAGTTAAAACGTGGCTACTTGCGATGGCCAAATACTGGTTTTGTTTTCATCCCCTGCACACTTTTTAAAGTTATCCACGAGCATTCAGCGACTTGCAGACATTTGTGCCGGCGTGCACTTCGTTCACTTCAGACCACACTTTTTCTAGAAGGCGTCAATTTTCTGCTACTAATGCTAATTTTATTACATTATTCCCATTTAGCTCACGGTCAAAATATAGCTGCAAACTGCCAAATTCACCGACAACTCTTTGACTGCCCCCTCGATAAATGCCGGCACACCCTCGCAATTTGTTCAATGTGCGAGCGTTGAGAGCAGGGTACGGTAGTTCCTACTTCGGCGAGAAGGACGAGATCGGCGATACGAGGATCAGCTTCACATTGGCGTCATTGTGAGCGCACGATCGCAGAGATAATGAAGACAGGGTGCATTCACCTCCATGTAGCGTGACCGACATCGAGCACGCATCGCACACGAGTGCACGCGCGTTTTCAGCGCTTGCGCATCGTAGAGCAAATCTCGTTACTAATTCGCGACTATATTAGTCGCTGCCATATCCCGTGGTCAAGGGAGTCAACACTAACATGATACTGTTTAAAAAGTGAGTGTACAGGTGCGATGACATCACGCGTAGCCGATGCATTCCGCACCGCATACACATGTATGTACTACATATACGTAGTACGTACATATGCATGGTGCAAATGGAAGATCGTCCGTTGAACTAATTTTATATCGCACATCGCATTTCCCGACAACCGTGGATTACTCACTAAAAATTACGGCTAACTGAATCGTCTTCAGATACGGCGTCCGAGCAGCGTTTCGCACGTGTCCGCCGATAACATGAGAAAACAACAGCATGTGCATATAAAAAGGCACTACGAATAGCGATTTACGTCTCAGTAGCCCGTCACCAAATTGCACATTTCAGTGAGCGAAAAAAGCAATAAAAAGACCGCTGAAATATACTCACCTTCTATTTCAACGCAGGCTTGTCACTCATAATCGTCACCGTACGAGCAACGCACGAGGAAAGAACGCGAACAGGTAGCAGTCGCGGGGCAAGCCGGGAAAAAACCCCAAGCGCTGTAATACAAACATGATCATGCCGATACACGATATATAACAACCTATGTACAATTACATAAGCGTTTAACAACTGCTGCACTTTGCGAGTTCGGGAAAAATGCCTGTTCAGGTCCTTTTGTGAACTATTTTTTTTTCTTTAGCGCAGTACCGCTGTACAGCGGCCGACGTGCATGGTGCGCTGAAAACGGCGCAAAATTCAAACGTCGCAAACGTTATGCGCAGGTCTGCATGATTCTCTGGATAAAAAAGAAGTGAAGTATTCCGTACAACAACTAGCGCGAAATGAATTAAGGACTGCAAAAATGCACGTTTCTGATTTTTCCGGTACAGATGCAATTTGTGCGACCTCATGAGAAACCGTACGACAGAGCGTACACGTACAGCCACGATTCCGCATTTATTTATTTTTTTTTGGTCATTGGTGCATACGTATTTGTTCCTCTGCCGCGAATTTCCATACACTAATATAGAGAAGTGATCATGACTGTACTTGGTGACCATCCGAGAATATATTGGCCCGCGACCATGGTATGTTACAGAAAGTCCCTTGGCCACCATCACAAGTTTTACACGCACTTCCGAAACGTTTTGTTTCACTACTGACACGCGCTATTGCCAAAAACCAAGGGAAAAACAAACTTTATCAACCCGTTCCCCGCTGTCACCACCATCTTTCCCATATTTTAAACCTTTGCCATGCCCTTTTTTGTCACGCAGTCAGGGCACTGGCCAATGATAACGGAAGCCGATGGGAATCCTATGTGTGTCTAATTATCGGCCATCGGCCACTGCTGGTAGGGGGGAGTTGATCAAAAATTGCCGGTACATACACCTTTCTGGCAGCTTTACCAAATCTTCTTTTAACAAACGGTACAACAAAGCGAGAGGTTCTGCGTAATGTGCATGCAACAGTATATTCATGTTTAAACTGAGGATTCCAGAAGTGCCGCAATACAACAGTCTGATTAAGGAGAGCTTTAAAAGACGGCATACCAAGCAAAGAAAACAGATTAGCATTGTCGGAGGAGGAAGAGTCGTGGCAAATGAATTTCACCATTCTTTTTAAAATCCTGTCAACACGACATTGCCATCGTGCAGAACAAAAGTCAAACAATGTAATGCCATAACGCTGAATACTGTAAGCAAGAGCATGCATTATAGTCTTTTTTATATAAGTGGGGGCCATGGATTTGATATTGAAAAGCAACCATGAGATGCATCGTAAGCGACCACAAACATAGGCTAAATGGTCATTCCAGGAAAGGTCATCATCAAAAAACACACGTAGGCACTTTATAGAATTAACTTATTCAACGGGAGTATATTTGCAAGAGGGGCAATCACGCGAGTGAAGAAATAATGGTATAACGGGTGGCATTGATTTCAAAGGATTTTTAAAGCAAATTTTGTTTTACTCTGGTTTATAACTAGAGAGTTATTCGTAAACCAATTCACAGCATCAGAAACACTGTCTTGTAACAATAATAACGCTTTAGGATAAGAGACATGCTTTACTAAAAGAACGGTATCATCGACATACTGAAATACAAGGTATTTAGGAACAGCTAAAGTGAAACCATTTATGAAAAGATTAAAAAGAAGAGGAGACAAAATGGAGCCTTGTGGTACACCAGCTCTCAGGGGAAGTCTGTTACTGAACGGTAGCTGTTTATCTAGGCAAACGACCTGGGAGCGATCAGAGAGATAATTTTGAAGTAGATTGTGAAACGGACCTCTAAAGCCAAGCAGGTATAATTTTTCAAGTAGTATAGAATGGCTTACTGTATCGAAAGCTTTCGAAATGTCTAAAAAAAGGGCACAAGCGAACATATTGTGTTCTAAAGCGTCATGCAGTACGTCAGGGAATTCTTCAAGAAGATCAATAGTGCCGCGTCCTGCTACAAAACCAAACTGACGAGCTGAAATAATGGGAAATTTATCAAGAAAGGATGTCATACATTCCAACAAGAATTTTTCAATTATCTGTGATAAGATGGGTGATATGGAAATAGGGCGATAGCAGTCAACACTATCTTTTCTTCCTCCTTTAAATAAAGGCTTTACAATTGCCGTTTTCAGATCTGATGAAAAAGTAGCAGTCTCCAAAAACCCATTTAGCATAAAGAGCAGTATCTCGGACAGTGTGTCTAGGTTTCGCTGTAGGACAGATACGGAAATGCCGTCAATGCCAGCTGGTTTCTGCTTTTTGAAGCTAGAGACTATTCTAACAAGCACATCAAGAGTTATACTGGGAATAAATGCAGAGGCTGGCGTTGCTTTAAGAATTTCAGAACGGCCATTCGACAATGAAGCCAGATCTCCAGAATCACGTGCAAAGTGTTGATTAAAAATATCAGCCGTATCGGCAGGCTCGAAAGAAAACGCATCTGCTAGTTTAATATATGCGCTATCTTTACCGCGAAGGTGGTTGATCAGTGCCCACGTTCGAGCCGGGTTTCTGACAGATAATTGGAATTGCTGATGAAAGTACTGCCGTTTCGCAGATCTGATAAGGGCGACAACTCTATTTCTGGCGGTTCTGTATGACGTACGAAGTTCGGCATTACCAGGAGAGCGTTTAAACCGTTTCCACTGCAAGTCTCGGAAGGCGATAGCTTTCAAAATTTCTGGCGAAAGCCAGTTGTGATTTCTTCTTTTTTTAGCCGTAATCAAGCGGCAACAAGACTTTTGAAGGTTGTTCATATTCAGACAAAAACTATGATACACATCAACAGGTGACCCAGATACAATAAGTGAAGACCAATCAAATTCTTTGATTGATGTGTCTAATTTATGATGATCAATAATCGACAAACGCTCTAAGTTACCGGAGCCAATATCTTTTATTGTTCGAGACTCGGACTGCAAGGATTTTGCAGAACAACGGCAGGCAGTGAAATAATGATCTGCTAAGCGTAGCTTGGTGACGCAAGATGTCAGAGTATGGTTCGGCGCTCGTACTGCTATGTGATCTAAACAAGAACACTTTATTTGGCACTGTGTCACTTCCTCTCGCGTAAATGCTGTAATCGTGTTTTCCAGGCCAAAAGCCGAGAGAGCCGATAAGTAGTCGGAAACATGCATCTTTCCTGGACATAGTACATCTATGTTCAAATCACCTGTGAGACAGAACAAATCTTCGCAACTAAAACGCCTCAGAACAGCCTCTAGCTCAATAATAAAACGACTGACACTGTTATCAGGGGGGCGGTAGATAGCCAACAGAGTTAAGGATAACTGTGCGAAACTAAGTGTTATTGAAAGAACCTCAGCATGTGGAAGACTGATTTCGATATCAGATACACTATACCTTTCGTTCACAAAAACTGCAATTCCACCTCCCCTGCGAAACTTTCGAGTTACAAATTTAGCGGTGTAGCCATTCAGTGTGTAGAGTTCCAGGACGGACTCCGGTATGTTAATTTCAACATCCACGTAATTGCGCACAGCTTCTGCTATAATTCGGAACTCCTCCCAATATTTACGTAGGCTGCGAATGTTTACATTTACCAAGGTAAAATCTAAGTCAGAATTAGAACCAAAGTAACTCTTAAAAGATTCAAAGTTAGGAAGTAGGACTGGAGCAACTGGTGTCATAGTCATTTGATCTTTTCAATGTCAGCTTCACTGATTATGCGAATCAGTGAAGCGCTTTCATCCTTCTTGGCAAAAATTTTGCCTCCCCTCACCCACACAAACTTGTAGTTTCTTTGCTTTCCTGCCGACCTGGCAAGCCAGAACAGATGCCAATTTATCTTGGTTAAGTTTTCATTAAAGAAGAGCCTCGGGAGAACGTTTGATTGGCATAGCTCTCGCAGCTTCCCACGTCTTTTGAAGCAGTTACCTCTCATGACTACTGTGGAAAAGCGCACTAGTACTGTTGGCATTGAGTCCTGCTTACCAGGGAGGCGGTGCACCGCAACTACGTCACTGTCGGAGAAGTCGTGTAGATCAAGCTTTGTGGCAAGGTCTCTTATCGTTACTTTCAAATCTTCATCTTGAGCAAACGGTAAGCCATGAATTTCTAAGTGCGCCAGTGTGCTGTATTGATCAGAGTCATTCTGTTCGTGTTGCAGGCGTCGCATTGCCTGAGCTTCGACCGTTTTGTTAAGCTTTAGAATTTCCTTGTCTCTATTCAGTGCTTCGCTTTCAAGAGACTTCAGTTGTTTTGCATGAGGTATCATATTGTTTTGACAAAAAATTAACTGCGTCTTCAAGGTCAGCGACTGATTTCGACAGTTTCAAAAATTCTGCCTTCAAAAGCAACAGCCAGTCAACTTTTGCATGCTGTTCCGGCAGAACTTGCAAGCTTTTTTCACTTGACGAATTTCCTCCACTAGAACTAAAATAGAGTCACTGTTGCTCGGTGTGCGTGGCAAATTAGAGGAAGCTGAAGAAGCACTTTACTTTTTGATGGCTCTGCAAGTTTTACACACCCAGTTATCTCGTTTCGCCTGCCCCATTGTAGTAAAAGTGTTAGACACTATGCCAGAACAAGTTTGTCCAAGATGGTAACAATATCTACATTCGAGACATTTCATAAAACGACCATCGTTGGGCACTGATTTTTGGCATGAAATGCAAACATCTTCTTCACTCATCGCAACGGTTCAGAAAAGCAAACACACAGCAGTCGGCAGCAATTGGCGTGCAGTAACTGCGGGGTAGAGCAAGAACACTATACCTGTCAAAATTCAGACGATCAGTTAACAGGTCAGCGTATCGCCGCCGACTGCCTAATAATAATAATAATAAAGTGATCCCATGAAGATCCCCTGTAAGCAGCGCAAGTAAAATTTTTTATTATGGCAAATCTATGTCGTCTGTCAAATCGCGTTCTCCTGCGACATGTGTTACATCAGGCAAGCAGGTCAGTGCATAAATGAATAGGTGCGGAAGTATTGCAAGCAGGCTAGTAAAACGCGAGTAGATGTTTTCCTGTGCTACGTTGCCCTGGTGGTGGATATGAACCCCCCGCCCGCTATCGCAGGAAGAAAAAATGCGAAGTCACTGGCCTTGAAAAAGAAAGTGAGAATTTCGTTAAAATTAGTGATGATTGCACAAGTGAAAACAAGCTTTGACAAATCTTCCCCTTTCGGTATTACGGATAACGCATCGTTATCATCTGAAGTGCCTTGAGTGTTCGGTATCGTCCTCTCATTTGCCTCCTCCCAGCTGAAGCATTCTTCCATTTTTTTTTCTTATTTAAATACGAAAACGTGGGAAGGAGGAAGCAATACAGCCAGCCTTCTTAACATCATGATATTGATATTGAAAAATACAACAACGTAAAAAGAAAAGCGAGAATAAACGAAGGAGATACGGACAACTGAAATAATCAAGACCGTCATGTAGAGATATCATCTCTCGCTTACAAAGGATAGTACCTCTGAATGATGGGTTCCACAGACTGCCAAGGATGCATTCCGTAAAAATAGTCCTCTGCCGCCGCGTTCACCTGACAGTGGTGGGGGTCTCACGAGAGCGAGCATATGCACTCGCACGAACAGGAGAGCTGCTAACAGTTAAGCGTCTTTCGAAAGGCAACAAAAAAGAAACATATGCGGCGCACTTGCTTGTACCCGCTCACATACCGTCGGCCTGGGTGGAAGGTGCGGGAAAGCCATCGTCCACTATGCATCCATGGAGCGTTGAAAATTGGAGAGGGCACTGCCGAAGATGCCGAAGCTGGCGCCAAGGCCTGCAGATCGGAACAGTGCAGAAACGGTGTCTACCGAAAAGGCGCTTGCTGACTCGCTTGTGGAATGTCCCTCTTTAGTCCTTCGCAGAACGCGTCCGGTGTGCTCTTAAAGTCGATACCAAAAAGGAATCCTTAGCGCAGTTGGATAATTTTATAAAAAGGTATATTGCTGATTTCAGTTTTTATGTTTTTATTTGGTCAGTTTACAAGATGGCTGAAAATAAATTTCACCTGGTGACAGATATTTACCTAGCGCTTCTTAGCGCACGAAAATTTAACTTACGCATATAGTCAATGCAACAAAATAGCATCTTAACATTAAACTCGTTATAACTCTGTAAGTAATACAGATACAATTATGTTTTTCACTGATGATATAGATATTTAGGCAGTCGCTAAGTATGCCAATTAGTAGAGGTTTATCTCTAAAATTGCGGAAGTTAGTTGCATTTATTTCGCTCTCCGAACATGTGCTCCAAACAATGGATTTCCCGGAATTCGGCAGACCTTTTCAGCTATATATTCTGTACTATAACTACTCCTTTCGAGACTGGTTTATACCAGGAATCAGGAATAGTTACCTATAGAATGGTACTGAACTTTACTCCTTAAAAATGAGACAAATAGTTTAAATAGCACACAGAGCTCACTCACCAACGCGGCCGCTGCGCCCGTTATCCGTGGTTGTATTCGGTCACTGCACAGCACCGGCACACAATTTGAGTTCCCTCGACGCTTGACACTGTAGATCATAACCTTCGTTGACGCTCGTCGGTGCTTGTAATATTCACAAGATAGACGAAACGATTTCCCTTTTCGTAACGTGGTAAAAGCCTTTGCCAGCTTTGCAAAGGTCTTGCGTCCGTTCGACGTGCTGGTTTGTGCGGCCGCCATGTTACTTCTGGCTACCCAGGCCCCCCTGTCGGTCGGGCTGCGACGTCACTCCTCCGGCAGCCAAAACCCTTTTCGCGATGCAGGGGAGGTTTTGCGGCATCAGATGGAGGTTTTTCATCAACATCCATGGGGGTATCGTCAGGGAAGTGCTGCCGTTATATTCCCTTGGGACTTGGATGACGGCATGTGCCCCACGTGCCCTCATCGACCGCGGTGGATGGGGGTATATGTTCTGGCCATGGGAGTTTGTGGGGAGTGTATACTTGCAGGACCTACCAGCTGGGTATGTTTTCATTTACAGTGTGTCATACAAAGCCGGCATTTGTTCCGTCCGAGCCTCCTAAGGGTTAATAATGGATGTGTCACCAGGCAGCGATCAACCCAATGTTTCTAACGAAGTCTGTGAGCAATCGTTGCACGCACTTCCTTGCTGTCGCGGGCCCTTTAGAGAAAACAATGTCCTCAAAAGTCCTGTGCGGAAGGCCGCTCTGTTGAAGATTGTGGACCAATGCTGCTCTTTCGTCGTAGAATTGCGGACATAACCATACGAAATGTTCAATGTAGCCCATATCTACGCAGAAGGCACAGAAGGGGGAAGCGCATCGTGCAGTGTTGGATAACGACGCCTTGGTGTAACGGAGCCAGTCGTAATTCGATACAGCAAAGTCGCTTCTGCACGAGAAAATTCGCAATATCTGCGAAGTATAGGTGGCGCGAAAGTCAAACCAAGATGGCTGTCTGGAGGAGGATAGACTATCCGCATGCCCGGAGTGTACGCCGTTGCCGTGTGTTGTACAGAAGCGTCAACGGTTTTTCACTATGACCGACGCAAATTAGCTTCCTTTTGCGAAGCCGATCTCATTATCGACTATTTTGGAAGCTTCTGTGAACGCAGAGCTGTTGACAGCAGCCTCTTCTTACGTGGTGTCCACAGCACGAAGTCTCCACAGCACGAAGTCTCAGTTAAATGGCAGAAATATGTGACCAAAAACAGTCACCTGCGGATCCAGAGGGGTGCCGTGCGCCCCTTCGGGTGTATCGCGAAGACACTCTCAGGATATGTTGAAAGTGCACGCTAACTGCTTGGTGTCACACGGACGCAGGTGGTCACTCTAGATAGCAACCGACTGGGTGATATTTTTTACCCGTATTGTCTGCACAGTGCAGCTACCGAAGTAAATATTGGCGTCACACGGGCACATTTGACAGCGACTGGGATCGTTCACGGTTACATTTCTTAACCGGAATCAACGGTGGTCACTGTGCTACATGGTCCAACCTAATCGTGATAGGGTTTAGCGCTGGCGTCGGCCGAATCGGGAGCTCGGAGCCGAATCGCGATGCACAGATGGCGATCGTCTTGAGATCACTGTATGATACTAGACCACAATCAACAATGAGTGCGTACCAGCACCCGTTCCAGATAGAGCCTAAACAGGATCGGCTTAGATCGCGATCAGAAATGCCCGTTTCGCACCGACGTGAATCCATGTCAGCACTGATTGAAATATAAACATTCGTTGGTGCGTGCGACTGTGTGTAATGTGTGAAAAAATGCGAATGCCACGCAAACAAGCAACTTTGCGGCTTGGAGTAGTTCGCAGACTTCTCTTACATTTAACTGCCGCGTGGCCACGCTAGCAGGTGCGCGCATCTACAGAAATGGCATTGTCACTTTAAATGCGACGTACAGCCTGACCACTGTGCGGTTTAGCCAAAAAGCGGAAGCGATTTCCGCCTACCCATATTGCTCCAGAAGAAATTACCAGAAGTGAAATGTGCCCTCCACACTCTCATCGGCGGCGTCACAGGCTTTCCGATGCGAAACCTCACTATTCATTCCTTCTTTCGCAACGGATCTTACAGGAAGGAATGCAGGGTTATTTCGTTGTGAGCAGCTCAATTTGCGCCCTGGGGTACGCAGCACATGCGGTTACTGTTGTGCTTTTTGGGCATCGAGCGCAAATACGTACACAAAGATGCGGCGGCGACGGACAGTACAGCGCGTCGTCTGCCTATCCTCCTCGTGTCGTTTCTGGCTTGTGCCGCGGTGCGGCGTGACAGTCTACGGACGTTGCGAATGCAGGGATCGCACAAGTGTGATGCGGAGTTCTGTAGACTTCCCTAATGTGCTTCCGTATTACATCCGTAAGGTTCTGATGAAGCTGTGGAGCTCTTAGCTTTCGGACGAAAGTCAGTGCACCGCATGGAACAGCGTCAGTTTTCTCATTTCCTTCAACCCCTGCGTGAGATGGCATCCACTGAAATTTTTTTGTCGAACCACTTGCTCAGTAATTCCATGAGCAGCGCCAGGGAATGCCTCATTAGGCCATACACAGGGATATATGCTCTACTATTCCAAAATTGATAATTGATTCAGGATGGTTACGTTCATAAATTCGCAATCTTCACTATTAAATTCATCCTGATTATTCTGATTGACATTTCACAGTACTTTCGACGTAACTATTCATACTTTTCACATATTGGCTAATATCTCAGGTTGCGTATGTGCCAGAGTAGAGGACACGCCGACAACAGCGTTGTCGCCCGTTAAGCATTCGCTCTCTCGCCAGATCGCGTAGCGGCGACAGCGTAGCTCAAAGTTGCGGATAGGCGTTGCTACAGGAGTCGCAATAAACCATGTCGTGTGAGACAGCACAGGTCCTCTTTCTGGTCGCTGTCTTCGCGCTGTGAGTCAGCTCTTCAGTGGGCTAGCAAGTAAATACCATGACCACTCCATGATGCGCTCCCACCCCATAGAGCGGTCGTGTCATATTTAGCCGTCGCCTCCACGTTCTCGTGGAAAAGAAACAAGCTAACGTGCCCCCCCCCCCCTTTATCTTTGTGTAGCTGGACAGTGTAGCTTGTAATTTTTTGGTATTCATTAAAAAACGATGTGCACTTGTTTAGGTGTTAGCCATAGAACCACGCGCAAGATTGGCGTGCGTTCTGTTGCTTTCATTAAGACAGCGGCCTGTTTGGTAGCTGTCGCCCCCTCCCCCTCATTGCGGCCCTCTTTTTTAGGGGCGAAGCTCCTTATGGCGTCACCCGTTCGTCCCCATTATCGTTTGTTTGTAACCACCGCTCGTTGAGTCTACAATGCGGCCATAGATGGCGCTACTTGTACTATATAACGAAGTTTGGCAGGTCGTACTTAAATGACAAACAAATAAAAAATATAGCCGCAAGAGTAGAGGAAGAAGTAGGCAAAATACGAGGCAAGGACTAATGAGCTAGTTCAGTATAATGAGCTAGTTCATGCAATGACGAAAGAAATAAGTAAAGAGAAGAAAACTGTTTGCTGGAAAGGAAAGAGAACGCCAAAAAGATGGTGGAACAAGGAAATCCGGGAAGCGATCGAAAATCGACGTAAAGCATCAAGGGAGCACAGGCAGGCAAAAAGGGAGAAGCGGCCGCAAGTCGAAGTCACGGAAAGATGGGAAATATATTTAGAGAAAAAATCTATTGTACAGAAATTGGTCGAGGCAAAAATTAAAGGTGAAAGCGAACGCTGGGTTACAGAAATTCATGACAAAAAGAAGGACGCGCCTAGGATATTTTGGAACCACATAAAAGCGCTAGGTAAAAAGTCTGCCACATTGCAACAACATATTGTTGATGAAAGAGGAAATCAATTGGAAGGGTACGAAGCGTTGGGTTACATCCAGAAGGTAACAGCCGATTCGTTTAAAAAGATCGTCCAAGAGATTCCCCCAGTGGATAAAACCATGACGGAGAGCGAAACTAAGGAAGAGCTAGAACTTGAGAATTTCAACTGGAAAAAGGCCGAAGGAAAAATTCCAAAGCGCACTGCTATGGGTTTAGATGGGGTCCCCGTTAGCCTCATTAACGAATTAGGACAGAACACTAAAGAAGCGCTATTGAAAGCCGTAGAAAAATGCTTACAGGAGAGGCAAATACCGGACAGTTGGCGAAAAAGCAGAATGAACTTAATCTATAAAGGCAAGGGGGAAAAGAATAACATTCGCTCGTATAGACCGCTAACCATTACATCGGTACTATACAGGATGGCTATGCAAGCAGTAAAATTAAAAATAGAAGCCTGGGCAGAACGTAACAATATTTTGGGAGAACTTCAGAATGGATTTCGAGTAGACAGGCGTTTAGACGATAACCTATTTGTTCTTACTCAGTGTATAGAAATATCTAAAATAGAAAGGAGGCCGTTGTATGTGGCTTTTCTAGACATCACTGGGGCGTATGACAATGTTAATCAGGAAATATTGTGGGAAATTTTGGAAGGAATGGGCATAGGCGACGATTGTGTACAGCTTTTGAGGGAAATATATCGAGAAAATACAGTTTGCATAGAATGGGAAGGAATAAGTAGCAGAGAGAACGTTGATATTAGCAAGGGGCTGAGACAGGGATGTCCTTTGTCGCCGCTGTTATTCATGCTGTACATGGTTAGAATGGAAAAAGCGCTAGGAGATAGCCACATTGGTTTTAATCTGTCACACAAACAGGGCGGCGTGATGATTGAGCAGATGCTTCCGGGTTTATTTTATGCTGATGATATTGTCTTATTCGCAAACAGTCGAGATGATATACAACGGCTGGTGAATATATGCGGGAAGGAAGGCGAGGATCTAGGACTAGGATTTAGTGTAACAAAATGCGGATTGATGGTATTCAATGATCCCAACGACCAGGCGGTATCCATACAGGGCCAAGAAATACCGAGAGTAAGCGAATACAAGTACCTTGGCGTATGGGTAAATGAGGGCGATAGATACATGAAGGTACAGGAAAAAGCCTTGGCAGCAAAGGGAAAGAGGAACGCAGGAATAATGAAGCACAGAGCGTTATGGGGACACAATAGGTACGAGGTGCTTAGGGGTCTGTGGAAAGGGGTAATGGTACCGGGGCTTACATTTGGGAACTCAGTGGTGTGCATGAGGCCAGAGATACAATCGGGAATCGATGTGAATCAAAGAACTGTGGGACGCCTCGCGTTGGGTGCTCACGGGAAAACTACAAACGAGGCTGTAAAGGGCGATATGGGATGGGCGAGTTTTGAGGCAAGGGAAGCGCAGAGCAAAATAAGGTTTGAGGAAAGGCTAAGGAATATGAAAGAGGTTAGGTGGGCAGTGAAGGTGTTCCGCTATTTATATAGAAAGAGCGTTGACACGCAGTGGAGAAAGAGAACTAGGAGGCTCACCAGTAAATATACGGCTCTAAGAGAACTGACAACAAAGAGCGTAAAGGGAAAAGTCAGAGAGGCGGAGAAGATTTACTGGAGGACAGCGATGGAAAAAAAACCGACTCTGAATAACTACCGAGAGGGCAAAAACGAAATAAAGAGGGAGGCATTTTATGATAATTCAAGAGGAAGCGCTTTATTGTTTGAAGCGAGATCGGGCTGCCTTAGAACGCGTGTTTATAAAGCGAAATTCAGTAAAGAAGAAGAAAAATGCACATGCTGTGAGGAAGATAGGGAAACGACAGAGCATGTTCTGATTGAATGCGGAAATATCCACCCAGGTGTACGTTTGGGCACCACCCTACATGAAGTCCTTGGGTTTTAGGGCGAACAACGGGAAGCTGAACATAGCCGCGATTGAAATAAGTAAGAGACGGTTAGAATACTGGTGGCAGAAAACTAGAGAGAACGGACAAAAATAATTATAGGGAAAAATATGGAATTTCTGCCATAAGGGGCAGGGAACTGGGATATGAAATTCCGTTTTTGATATGGCATGATCGATTTGATTGAAGTAAATTTAAAAGGCATGAGGAAAATTAAAAGAGAAAAAAAAAGTTCTTAAATCTTCTTACGAGCCTGGTGGCGCACATGTCACCGCCCCGTTACAAAGGGGAAGCTCATAGCATCCATCCATCCATCCACGAATGCATATACGCTGAGAAATGCAAATAGATGGCGCTGTCCCCTCGAGATGCATCAAACTGCAGTTGGGTGACGATATACTAGATGGCGCTGGTCGTCATCGCCCTTTCTCGTCTAGTTTCTTAGATGGCGCTGTCCCATGGAGATGTGTGACAAAATGCGGCTGGATGATATTCAATGACAGCAACGATCAGACCATATCAATACAGGGCGAGGAGATACCCAGAGTACGAGAGTACAAATACCTCATGATATGGATAAATGATAGGAATAGATACATGGAAGTACAAGAAAAAGCTATGATAGTTAAAGGAAAGAGGAACTCCGCAATAATGAAGCAGCGCTGTGGGGTTACAACAGGTACGAGGTAATTCGAGGTTTGTGGAAAGGTATAATGGTGCCAGCACTTACATTCGGAAACTCAGTGGTGTGCATAAGGTCAGAGGTACAATCAGGGCTGGACGTGAATCAGAGGACGGTCGGACGTCTCGCACTGGGCGCCCATGGGAAGACCACAAATGAGGCTGTTAAGGGGGATATGGGATGGTCTGACTTTGAGGGAAGGGAAGCTCAGAGTAAAATTAGGTACGAACAGACATTAAGGAATATGAAAGAAAGTAGATGGGCAGCGAAAGTATTCAGGTATTTGTATAGGAAGAACGTTGATACACAATGGAGGAAGAGAACTAGGAAGCTTACCAGTAAGTATACATCCAGTAACGAAACGGATGGGACGAAAAAGAGCGTTAAGAGCATGGTCAGAGCGGCGGAGAACTCGGATTGGATAGCTAGAATGGAGAAGAAACCGGCATTGAACAACTACCGAAAAGGGAAAGACGAAATCAAGAGAGAAAAATTTTACGATAATTCAAAGGGAAGCGCTTTACTGTTTGAGGCAAGGTCCGGTTGCCTGAGAACCCGAAGTTACAGAGCAAAATTCAATAAAGAAGGGGATACATGTACGTGCTGTGGAAAAGCTAGGGAAACGACAGACCATATTTTGATTGAATGTACAGATGTCCACCCAGGTGTAGCTGTGGACACTACCCTACAGGAGGCCATGGGTTTCAGGAGTAACAGGGGAAAGCTGAACATGCCGGCGATAGATATAAGTAAAAGGCGCTTAGAGCATTGGTGGCGCAAAAGTATGCAGCAAACAAAAGCGAAAGGTAGTTCGGGTAAGATTGTTTCATCACAGAGGAACGATAATAGATAAAATAAATAGACGAAGTAAAAATAATTAGTTGTGAAAATATGTGTGACTCGGGAAAAGAAATGGTTGTAAACGAAAAAGAAATAAAGCTAGAGCTTGGTGGCCCGGCCACCACCCTGTTATAAAGGGGACGCTCCTAATATCCATCCATCCATCCATCGTGTGCATTATGGCGGTTGGGTGACTGGACACTAGATGGCGTCATCACGGTGAATATGCCATCCATTACGGACTTTCTGCCATAAGGGGTAGGGAACTGGGCTATGAATTTCCGCTTTAGCTATAGTATGATCGATTTGATTGAAGTAGATTTAAAAGGCATGAGGACAATTTAAAGAGAGAAAAAAAGTTCTAAAATTTTCTTACGAGCCTGGTGGCGCACATGTCACCGCCCCGTTACAAAGGGGACGCTCATAGCATCCATCCATCCATCCATGCCGCGGTCGAGCTCGACGACAGTCGAGCTCCCCCTCTCTCGCCCCCACTCTCTCCCTTTCCCTCCCTCTCCCCTCCTTCTCTCATGGTGGTGACACTAGATGGCGTCACCACGGTGAATATGCCGCGGTCGAGCTCGAGCTCCCCCCCTCTCTCTCCCTCCCTCTCCCCCACTCTCCCTCTCTCCCCCTACCCTCTCCCTCACAACCATTCAACAGCCCCCCCCCCCTCTCGCCTCGCGATGCCGACGCAGGCAGCGTCTGCTAGCGAGTTTCTTGTTTCCCGTATATATGGCACTGGATTTTGACCTCCTGTGTGCGATTTTTCCTGTGCGTGATTAAGCAATGAAAATTCACAGCGTACATGTAAAATT
Organism: Hyalomma asiaticum; assembly: GCA_013339685.2. Taxonomy (NCBI): domain Eukaryota; kingdom Metazoa; phylum Arthropoda; class Arachnida; order Ixodida; family Ixodidae; genus Hyalomma; species Hyalomma asiaticum. Next base: position 124,717,218 of record CM023484.1, read on the forward strand.
AAAGTGAGCTGCAAGTCACCATAAGTCTCGTCGACCCTTTAGTATAAACGCGCACGATCTCACGTCTTGATGATGTACTGGGCAGAATTCACGGTTTACCGATGAACGTCCGTAGCTTCGCCCACTCATCATCATTCACCCCGTGGATATGCTGTAATTTTTTACCGTTATAGTTATACTATGCGTTACACTCCATAATCAAAAGAAGAGGCGTGCAGGACACGGACACAAGGAGAGCAGTGAACAACACGAACTTTGGCTAATATCTCAGGTTGCGTATGTGCCAGAGTAGAGGACACAACGACAACAGCGTTGTCGCGTTACACTCTGCGTTACACCCTTCTGGCTCTACCACATCCCTGTGATTCCCCGTGACAATACATTAAAATGTAAAAGCAACTATAAGGATACTGGCGTTTGCTTTGGTGAGACTAAACGAATGTTTCCTTTGGTGAGAATGGTACTCGGCTGCTGATCCGACGGTCGTGGGATCGAATCCCGGCTGCGGCGGCTGCATTTCGATGGAGGCGAAATGTTGAGGCCCGTGTGCTGTGCGATAATCAGTGTACGTTAAAGAACCCCAGGTGGTCGAAATTTCCGGAGCCCTCCACTACGGCGTCTCTCATAATCAGAGCTGGTTTTGGGACGTTAAACCACACACACACACACACACACACACACAAAAACAACTTTGGTGAGAATACGAATGTTTCCTTTGGTGAGAACATATATGTTCTTTACGAGTGAAGTCCTCGGAGTCAAGTACGCACTGTTTATTTAGCTATCAAGGGTTTATCCAGAATATCATTTTCTTTTCGAAGGGGGTGGGGTGTTATGGGGTGTACGTAAAAACAAGTGGTAGGGGTTACAGTGGACAAAACTCTACTTTCGGCTTAATCAAAACAGAGCGATCGCCAAGATATTGTCCGGGCGCAGGCTATCGTTCTACATTTATTCTTTTACCGGCGTCGTATAGCACCTCCTGAAAAGTGCTTCTATGTACGCCTCTGGTTAAGTGTCTCCTTTTCCAAAAGAGGTTCTAACCAGGGGTACAGTTTTGAAAACCTCAACTTGACGGCAAAAACTGGCGCTAGCGGGGGTGTTTCCGTTTGGCACAGTGACAACACAGCGGTTGCAAAGGAGCAGCGCACACGGTTCTCGCCGGACCACAGGGTCACCGAGGAAAATCACGTGGTCGAGGTATTCACGCGAGGAGGCTCGTGTTTTCACTCGCTCACCCCGCCGCGGGAGGGGGGATTGCGAATCACGCGCAAACGACGTCACGGTTTTTCCAGACAGCGCGACGTCCCCGCGCCTCCTCGAAGAGACGGTGTCCTTTTGACCACTGATCTCATTTTGACCGACGGGAACAAACATTTCCCGCCTGGCGGGGGACATGGCGGAATTTCGGGCACGTATTTGGCAACAATAGCCTCGTGCGTACGCTGATCGCAGCAGCAGCGTGCCACGGCGACCTTTCCGTGTATTCGTTCTGTTTGCGGGCACCATGTTGGGAAAGCTGAGCGACGACAGATTTTTCTTTTTGCTTTTGACTCGTGTCATGTCCGACGATAATTTCCAAGCAGATTACGGAGCCCTGCCACGACTCTGGCCAATATATGACAGGCAGCGGTGTTAACTTCCCTATTTATTTATTTATTATTATTTATTTATTTATTTATTTATTTATTTATTTATTTATTTTGAAGGGATGCATTTGGTAAGCACCTGGATTTCTTGGAAAAAACAGCGCGAACAAAAGGACGATGAAAAAGGAACACACACCACACCACAGCGCTCCGTGGTGTGGTGTGTGTTCCTTTTTCATCGTCCTTGTGTTTGCGCTGTTTTTTCCATGATGCTTGACCAACTAGCCTGCAAATCCATCCTATTAAACTGGATCTCGCCCGTTTTCTTTGAAAGAACACCTTAAAAGAGCGTGGAATGTGTTTTATGCTATATATAGTGATGGTGAAATGCAATAAACATTTTTGCCGAGCGAATTGGGCAGATGCCTGCTAGAACGCCGTTTTCTCCAGCGCCATATTCCCAACGTCATATTCTCTCTTTTCGGGTAATCCTCTATAGCAGAGAACGTGTCCATTGTTTAAGACTATGTAAGCTTCACCTGCTCTCCTAACTTCGCTAAGGCCAATGACGTCCCAATTAACTCCCTCTAGTTCATCGAGTAATTCCGCTAATCTAGCTTCGCTTGAGAGGGATCTTGCATTGAACGTTCCAATGTTTAGATTCCAGTGGCGGCCTGTCCGGGTCCAGTGATTGTTACTGCCCTCTGCTGCTTCACAGAGCTGACCACTGAGGGCGAGGGTTTTATTGTAGACATCGTGTGGGAGGTGGTGGCCAAGTACTTCACCAGGGAGGCCAATTCCTGTTCTGGTGTAGGAGTGAGTTGTAACCGGCACTTGAACGACTGAAAGCCTTTCAGGTATCCAACCGTCGCCAGGCCCACCCTACCGATGTAATCTCGAGCTTATGACAACTATCCTTAGAAAAAAAAAAGGAGGGGGGGGGGGGTTGGGCGTCGAACCTGTGACCCTTGGCGGTCTCAGTGGCGGCGGTTCCGCATCGTTAAACGTACATGCTTACAAAGCATTTCATGCGCGATAACTTCTATGCGCGTTACCATTTTGTACAGTATTTGGTCTCAAAATGTCCGCGATTATCTAGTTTTGCTACGTCATGGTTATTAAAATTGCTCTGACAGGTAGATCGACGCGCGTGGAAAATCGTGTTTTAGCGAGCCGTTTTAACTGCTCCGTTGTAGCTAATCAGGTAAGTTTTCGCGCGCCGCATTCCGTGCGTAGCCCGAACGTTGTAGTAGAAGTTAGGGTAAAAGAAATTATTGAGACCTTCCACGTGGGTAAAACATATAAGTTTTTTCTTTAAATTTTTTGCGACGTACGTGAACGGAAAAACAAAACAAATCGCTGGTTGTAAGTCGCGGTTGCATGATGTGCAATGAGTAATGAAATCTATAATTTCCTATGCCGGAATGGACGTGTGAAGACAAAATGGAAATATATAGGCATCAGGGAGGTAGCAGTCACACAGATACATACACACATATTGTGGGTACCTAAAAGGCTCCTCTTCGTCATCTGTACATAATCATCATCACAAGGGCTTCTTCTTCTTCATCGGGTGTGGGTAATCATCAGTAGTCTGTTCGGTGCTTTGGGCTTGGCCGGTTCGCTGCATCATCGAGGCCTAATAAATACACCGTGACAACCGCATCCTCACAAGTGGTGGAGAGTGCTTTTCGGTCCCCCGTCCTCTACCATCCCGATCTCACTCCTGGAGCTCCGATCAGGTTGCCGATTGTGCCATTTCTCCGCCGTCATGTCCCACGACGCGCCGGCCGATCCTTCTACTTCCGCCCTGTCGGCCCCAACTGCTGCATCCCCTCCCTATGTGATTGTCAATGGGCACCAGCGCGACCCCCACCTGTTCGCTGGACTCCGCGGAGAGGACGTTCAGGATTGGCTTGACGACTATGACCGGGTGAGCGCAGCCAACCGTTGGGACGAGCCGCTCAAGCTAAGCCATGTGTCCTTTTACCTTACGGGAGTAGCCAAGACTTGGTTTTTCAACCATGAAATCGATTTTCCAAACTGGCAGAGCTTCAAGCAAAAGCTTGGACAAGTCTTCGGTACACCGGCCGTTCGATCTGCGCTCGCTAAGAAGACGCTCGACACTCGTCGACAACAACTCGGCGATTCCTACACCTCCTACATCGAGGATGTCCTCGCCCTTTGTCGACGTGTGAACACAGCCATGACCGAATCAGAAAAAGTTCGACACATACTCAAGGGCATCGGTGCTGTCGCGTTCAATGCGCTGGCCATCCACAATCCCAACAGCGTCGCCGATATTATCGCTACATGCCAGCGTCTTGACGAACTTGAGTCCGTTCGTTTGCAACCAGACACAAGTGATAACATCACCGCCACTGACCCCTCATTGCGCACGATGATCCGCTCAATCATACGGGAAGAACTACAGCTTCTTGGCTTCGCCGTAAGCCCTCTGCCTCAGCACGCCTCCAGTGCCACTTTGCGAGACGTCGTAAAGGAGGAGCTGGCGTCTATGGCTGGCACCGGCTACACGGAACCTGTGCACCCTAGGCCCCAGTCAACGTACGCTCAAGTTGCCGCAGTTTCGCTATACAGCGGCACATCCACGCAAACATACACCCCAGGAAAGACACGCAAACTATCTATTGTGGTGGTGAAGGCATATTATCGTGTACATTCCTTATAGGAAGTGGATTCATAGTGTTAAATTCGTCCGAATTTCTTCGGCCAGCTAAAAGATTTGTGTAAAGGTTAGTAGTGTACGGCTTGCCTTAAGGCAAGGAGTAATCAAGGAGTAATTTATATTCCTTATTGCGCTTGCAATGCTAATTTCGCCATGAATCTGTCTATCGAGCTATCTATCTATCTATCTATTTTCTCCGTCCGTTTCTTACGAGTTGCTATTATCGGAGACCGTTCGTTGGTTATGTCCAGCGTCGCATGCATGGGTTATCTGTCTGTGCGGAATACTAGGAGAATATGAGAATATGTAGTCGTGCTAGTAGCTAACACATTTTACTATCTGTTATAAGAAAAACGGTTTGTTTAGCTGCTCACCGAATTATCGTCGGCGCGTTGGGCTGGGCGCGGTTGTATTCCTGTGGTAGCTCACACGTGCATCATTGCTCGTTTGCAACTGATGATAGTGATGGTGAAATGCAATAAACATTTTCTTCGAGCAAATTGGGCAGATGCCTGCTAGAAGGCCGTTTTCTCCAGCGGACGGTTCCCTCTCGAGATACGTAGTAAGTTCAGGCTTGTGAAGAAGAAAAATATTGCTGCTAAAGCGAGAAAAATCATTGGCAATGAACACATATTGAGGGCATACACTAGTGTCGACTCGCCCACGTTATGCATATATTTATATTCTAAAAGGTCTGTACACGGACTGCCGGAACTTCTTGTGGATACCTCGGTTTTCTCTACGGTTACCAAAACGGAGTATTTATTTTTATTTTTTTCCTGGGAGGATTTCTTTACTGAAAATGCTTCAAAGGCTCTCTGTTGGAGGGCTTTATATGAGGGATGGGATAACAATTTAATAAACCAAAGATTCGATGGCCTTTCTAAAATAGCTACATTGGTGACTGATTCGGCCTGGTGAAGACAGCAGCGGTTTGCATTATATTCTTGGCACTCCAAAATTTTAATGTAAAGGCCAGACTCCTTCCATCCTCGGTCGTTCTCGTGAAAAAAAAAAAAAAAACTGAAGCCGACCAACATGGAACGATACATTCAATTTGGCAAACGTTGCGTGCAATTTCGTGTGCAGAGTGAGAGAGAAAAAAAGAAAGGGAAGGTGCGAACGAGCTTGCCAAAACTGTCTCTTCTCGCGACGAAGCTTGTGAAGCAAGGAAAACACGGGAACATTTGTTGGCGGCCCAACCCAAAGGCACAGGCGCGTCTGCTTTTATGCAGTAAAAGCTGCGAATGAGACGTTCTGCAAGAGGCAGCAGCGCACGTGCTGAGAGCATATTTACACGTTTGGCCGTTCCTCTCAGGCCCAACCACAGACAAAATCCGAGTGTTTATGTCGACTTCCATTTCCTTTAACCGCACAGTCCGCATTGATTTCTGCGCGGTCAAAGCGCGCTATTGCTTTCGTGGCGCCGTGAGTACGAGGCATAGGAGTAGTTTGGTAACACTTGCCTCCCCCTCCGGGTACCTTGCCCATGTGAGCCCCCCTCCCGCAATGGCACCCATTGCCGTTGATAGATTTCATGCGCTATAATATAGATAGCCCTTCTCTGCAGTGAATCTAAAATTAGTATCAACGAGTTTTAAAAACAGATTTAAAATTAAAAATAGGATAACAAATGAAAAGGCAGCTCAAAGTAGTTCATCTTATTCTGAGTAAATTTGTGTCACGGCTACGAATGTGAACACGAAATTCTCCAGGGATTGATTACACTTCTGTAGTGCAGTTTCTTTAGGGAGGCAATGTAGCGAAAATACGAAGAAGAACCGGACCCGACCGCCTGACCTGTTCGAAGGAATGGCCGAGCTACTGCGCGAGCCCGCCCGTGGCCGCTGCTCGCGTGAGCCGCCCCTTCAGCTTCTTTATTTTGCAACATACTCCCGCGGCCGATGAATTTGCGAAGTGCTGCGCGTTTCAAGTGCGCGAACCCCGAGACGGGACAATGTCCTCAGACGTGACCAGGAGTACCATCACACAAACAGTTCCTACAGCACGAGGTATTCATCATCGTAGGTTGCTGTCTTACAGCCGTCGTAAGGGTTTGGTTGCCGCTTTGTCCGTGGACCGCAGATGCGAGGTGTTTTCCTTGTGCCGTCAGAGTAATTTGTGAGGCACTTGCTGGGCGGTGACGGAAGGTGTTGCTGTGGGGGTGTAGCCGGAGGAGGAGGCTTGTCTTGAGCGGCAGGTGGTCCTTCTATTTATTTATTTATTTATTTATTGTACCCCCAGGGCCAGAAGGCATTACAGAGGGGAGTGGGGATACATAAAGAATACAATAAACAGCAAATCATGAAGGAAAAAAAGTACAAAGTGGCTGGCGAAAACTCACAACAAGACAAAAAGGAAAAAAAAAGCAGTGGGAATACACGAGAACAATTTTGATAAGAGAAAAAGAAATTATACAAAGAGTAACAAGCATAAATATATTCACAAGATAGCAATTGTTTTACGAAACATATTAATATCTGCTATGTCAGCAACGTCATGGGAAAGGGCATTCCAACTGACACAAGTTCTGGGTACGAATGAGTCATGAAAACATTTAGTGTGACAAGATGGAATCCCAACTTTATTGCGGTGATCAATGCGGGCTGATATGTACGAGGGCCTTGTCAGTAATTTGTTTTTCAGATAGCTGTTGTAGTAAATTTTATGAAAAAGCCATAATGAAGCTACAGACCTGCGATGAGAGAGAGAAGGGAGGGACAAACTTAATTTCATGGCGGTTACGCTACTTGTTCGGTGATAGTTAGAGAGTATGAAACGACAGGCACGGTTTTGAACAGCTTCCAAGTCTGAAATGAGTGAATCAATGCCAGGGCTCCTGACTGATGCAGAGTACTCTAATTTCGAGCGAAACAGAGTTTTATAAAGCAGTAATTTAATAGAACTGGATGATTGAGAAAAGTTCCTGCGAAGATACCCAAGCATGCGATTGGCGTTATTTATGATATGATCGATGTGAGTTTTCCAGGACATGTTAGAAGAAATGTGAACACCGAGGTACTTATAAGAGAACACAGTTTCAAGAGTAACATTGTTAATGTGGTAAGTAGGAGGTTCATTGGAATCACGAGAAATGCGCATGTGCTTGCACTTATTAATGCTTAGTTTCATACTCCAAGTGTTGCACCAATCCAGAACCTTGTTAATGTCGGACTGAAGGCAAGAGACATCGTTATTGTCGTTAATTTCGCGGTAAATAACACAATCATCAGCAAAAAGATTTATTGAAGATGAAATGTTAGTCGGTAAATCATTTATAAGATAAATAAATAAATAAATAAATAAATAAATAAATAAATAAATAAATAAATAAGCTGCAGGCTGCGTTTGGATGAGCTGCCTCCACGTTGCTTGAAATCGTCAGCTTCTTGATCGAATGCTCGGTGCGTTTGTGCCCCTGCCAGGTGTTACCGGGCAGCTTCGAACCATCCGAATTTGAGTCTCTGTGGAGTTTGGACCCCTTGCTTCGCTGCTCCTGATGCAAAGTGGTTGAGCTCCCATTGCCACACCGCGATATTGAACTAGGTCTCTTACTGTTCGACGAGTGACATCTGGTACAACCTTCAGAAAATCCAGACGAAGGTGGTGCTCGCTTTTAGGGGCGAAGCTCCACTTAGTCTAACCTTGTCACGCGTCAGGCGTCAGTCGTCAGGCGTCAGGCGTAACCCGCGTGCTGCGAGGCACGCGCTCGCCCTCGGCGTTCGCCTCGGCGCGTGCCTCCCGGCGCGTGCCTCTGCTGTCTTGTGAGAGAGAGACAGAGAGAGAGCGAAGGGCGCGCGTTGGCTATGGAAACGCTCTTTCTTAGAGGAACGCTGTACCAGCTCGCAAACAAGGAGAACGCGCTCTCACCCGCGAGAGACAACGTTGGCGCAGGCAGCGTCTCCTAGCGAGTTTCTTGATTGAGAAATACCGACTGCTCGCGTTGGAGAAGCGTTCACCGGCAACCCATATGTATGTATATATATATATATATATATAGGTATGGATATTGACTTGCAATGAAGTGCCGGTGGGAGATTTCACTTGTGCATAGTTGAACCATAAGGATTCGTAGCGTGCGCGTTAACTAAATTAATCCGGAACTCGGCACGATCTACAATGAACATCCCGAGCTTCGCCCACTCATCATCATTCACTCCGTGGATATGCTGTAATTTTTTTTTTCTCGCCGCCCTTCATAATCGTCGAAGGCAAAGCGGCGAAAGTCGGCTCCGATCTTTGTGCGCATGACGCGAAGGAAGAAATGAAGGGAGGGGCTGCTTGACGAGTCAAAAAGGTAGGCGATGGAGGTACGGTGGTCGTCACTGAAGCAGGCACTGTATAGATAACGAAGACCTAACGGCAGGTGTTGGTTGCTGCGCTGTCTACGTCACGCAAGACTTCGAGAGCATTGTATCATGCATGGTGAACCGAATGGGAGGCGGTACGGACATGGTTCCTCTGAGTGGCACGGCACAGAGCTGCGCGGGCTGCAATTTCATTGCAGCTGCGTCAGATACCTGAGAGGTCACGTCCCCATGCCGAGGGACTGTGTGCTGGACGACACAGGAAAAGGCCGTTGCTGGGGCCGAAAGGTACGGAGATGCAAAAATCGGGGTGTATTGTGGCGGCGATGCTAGCGGCGCGAAGAATTGTCTCGCGGTGTAGGCGGAAGAGACGGGTAGGATTGGCAGACGCGACTGGGTGCCGCGGCGAACATCGATTTCGCGAAGCTCACCTTCTGGTCGTATTCGAAGGCTGTGGCCATGTCTGTTTCTAGGTCAACGTCCTAGAATGTAGCCTGTATCTTCTGGTCGGGGGCGATGATTTCGGAGTGCATGTACACGATAAATTCGAGATGATCTTCGAGCATTCCCGTCGGGGTGATGGATTCGTCGAGCAGGGTGTTGAGGGTTGGGATGGCTTTGGTAATCGCGGTCGGTGGAAGCCGCGCTTTGTCCGAAGCTGCTGCATTGCCGAAAGTCAAGGGGCCAGACGACTAGGCGAGTTTCGGAACCAGGAAGAATGTAGCGAAAATACGAAGAAGAACCGGACCCGACCGTCTGGCCTGTTCGAAGGAATGGCCGAGCTACTGCGCGGGCCCGCCCGTGGTCGCTGCTCGCGTGAGCCGCCCCTTCATCTTCTTTATTTTGTAACAGGTAATTGACCGTTGCAGTCATTTAGATTTCAGATGAAGCAACTGTAATCGTCATCGAAAAGTGAGCGTGTAAACGCTGCCTAGGCTACTGGTATCTACGACGTGCACCCCTTAACCCACAGCGCTAGAGCTCTCTAAGAGCTGACTGTTATTATGGCTATCGGATGCTGCAAAATTCAATTTCTTCAGCGCACAACGCAATGCCCTTGCAAAAATGTGGTTGAGGGATATCTAAGCATGAGCTTCCGTAAATTACTTCTTAGCGTGAAGCCAAGTGCCTCAAACTTTCACTTATGCGTATTGTTTATATGCACAGAATTCAAGTATGACACCCGCTCACCCGTTCACACGCTTCTCATAATAAAGTGGACCTACCACACAAAGGAGTGCCTTGCTCAGAGTAAAACAGGTTTCACAAAAATGCACATTTTGCTACACAACACGATGTCATAAAAAACTAAGCCATTACGTGCATAAGTCAAGCGTCTGGCCAACACACCGAGAGAGGTCACCACGCGTTTCCTACCGATGTGAAGGATTCACCGTTAATAGAAAAACAGGGCAGAAAAAAAAATCTGCTCATTCAAATGTGAATACCTTTGTATTGTTTTAAAGAATGGACATTGGGCTACCCAAATCGAGGAATGCAATGAGATATATAGTAAATTAACGTAGCTGTCGATGAAAAATCACAGCCAAGTGGTGCATAATTTAAAATTTCCTCATAGACGTAGACGTAGACAGTACAGTTACACACAGGAGACGTAGACAGTACAGTTACACACAGGAGCGCCCGTCCTGTGTGTGTAACAGTACTGTCTACGTCTAACAAGTGGCGCTGATCATTTGAAGCAACATGTTTTACATCCGCGCACCGATGAAATCTGATCTCCTCTTAACGGTTTTCGGAACTCGTTCAGCGGTTTTCGAACAAGTGAGCGTGACACAGAGAGGATGTCCCTCCTGGTAGATTGTCCGAAAAGTGACGGTCACAAGTAATTGCCGGGTTGAAAAATGACCTGCATTGTGGAGCCGTTATTTATTTTCAGTTCCACGATATTCTGTATACCACTGCAAGTGTGTATACGCATCAACATTTTGGTGCTCGGACAGCTCTTGGAAGAAAACTCTGGCTACGCCCACGAAAGAGTACAAGTAGCAATCATGGGGAGGCAGAAATTTCGAGACACATTAAAGTGGCAACAGGAGCTATAGTGTTCCTTCGACGGGAAATTAGCGCTGAGAACGACGCCGCCGGGCTGCGGCTACTTCGTGCGCACAGAACGCTTATGCTTAGTCTCGCGAAGACATTTCGGAGACGTCTTCATCGTTCTTACATTATCGTTCCCGCTATCGACATCTTTGAGACGTCACTCTCCCAATAAAACGTGTTTAAGATCTCGTATACTAACTGGGAAATAAGGTGTACATTTTTATTCAGCTGAGTCAGATGTAAATTACATAGCACACTTTGCAAAATATGGGCAGAAAGAGCAAATGAACGCTTTCATGAAACGAACATGAGGAACGGTCATCAATTAATGTCTGAGAAGGAAGTTGGAACTTGGGGTTATGATCGGCACGCTAGGAAAGTGGAGCGGGGGGGGGGGGGGGGATGATGAGGCTCGGAATATTTATGTACATATTCTTATTGCGTATTCGCACAGCTGTTTGCGAGTGAACAAACACTGTGACTTACACACGCGCACGCCGTTAGTGTTGTCCCGCATAACCAGATGCAGGGAAAAGTCTATCTCGAGTGCGCGGAATTTGCATTTTTGTCCTTTAAACAATGTTCGATGCACATTTCACGAATGCGTTGAGACACTACAGGGCTTGCAAACTGGCGTCGACCGAGCCAGACAAGCCCGTCGATGCCGCCCTGCCCAGCTCGTTTCATTGATCTTTGCGCGCCGCGGCATATCTTTTTTTTACGCCAGACACCGCTTCGCCCTCACTACTCCGCTTCCTCTTGCCGCATCGATCAGAAGTTCTCGGTTTTTCTTTGTACTCCTCCTCAGAATTCTGTTGGAATCTGTCGGACGAAAAGAGATGCCGGCGAGAGCGGACATGTGGACACTCGCCCCACGTCAGCGCAAAGGAGCTCTTGATCCGGCACTCTATTGATTTCATTTTCCCCTTCTGCACATACTTTATCGTTAGTTTTCAATTCAGCCGTCCGCAAATTCGCTTGATTCCTCTTCTCTTGTCGTTCAGTAACGCTGGTCTTCCAGATGTACAGACTGCAGGAGCAGAGAAATCCCAAGTGCAAGTGCGTAACTGTGGAGGACCTATCTCACAAATGTTCCCAGAGAGCTTACACGAGGTCCCCTCCTTTCGCTCTTGGACAACGTTTGCGCTCTTCGACGCTCTGTGACAGCTGACACGGCGCACATTATTAGAAAACATGGGCTCCAACAACGCCTGCTTTTGGGAGGCCTTTCGGCTGTTTCGCCGACGTTGGTGTGCATAGGTCCGACGTAGGTGCGTGTAGCTGGAACTGGTCATGGCGACAGCGTTGTAATGCAGCACGATTGCTTGATTTTTGCAGCAGCAACAGAAGGTGGTTCTCACGACGATGTTTACACCACTGGTAAATGTTACTGCCCAAAGCTTAGATTCACTGCGGCGGTAGTAAACCAGCACCAGCCATCTCAAAGCACGAGTACCGAAGCGCTAAAAATGCCATTTTATTTCGCGCCACAGCCAGAGCGACACAGCTTGCCCCGTTTGTTTCCCATTCTCCTCAATGTCATCACTCCGTCTTTTTGCCTGCCCCTGTTGCGTTTTCCTCGTCTTGGCGTCAATACCGTCGCTCGTACTGTCCATCTGTTATCTGTCCTCCGCATATCTCCAGGTTCACTTCTTTCTTTTAATTGATATAAGAATATCAGGTACTCCTGTCTGTTCCCTGATCCATTTCGCTCGCTTTTTATCTCTTGGTGTTACACCGCTAATTTTTAACGCGATAGCGTTAGAGAGCTCGTTCTGCAGAAACACCGCCGTCGGGGGCGGCGTCTCTCGTGAGCGAAAAATCGTCCCTGACCGAAAAATAACTCAAAAAATGGACAACTATGTCCATCTAGCGGAAACCATATCAAGCAATGTCTCGCTACCATGGCCTCCGAGACGGCGGGCGCGCCCGCCATCTCGAGGGCCATGCGACTACAGCAGAGCCTATATGCGGTCTCGTCGGATGCAGAGTATCCGACGAGACCGCATATAGTACTGCAGTTGCCATTTCACCAACCATAAGGCGACAATTGTTGCGGTTGGCCGGAAGAGGTCTCCAGAAGAACAAATCGAATAAAGTCCCTGAAAAATTACTAAAGTAGCGCCATTCGTGTCAGAGTGGAGAAACCTCCTCTCTCGTTTGCTTCGTAGATTGAAAATGAAGTTAGTTGAGAAGGCACTTGGCCGCTGTCGTACGTTCGGCTAAACGCAAGAGGGCGCTGCGGTTGTAAGCGACCCTGTTGGGGGGAGTTTGAGAGAATATTATAATGAGGAAAGTGCCGGTAAATACGACAGTAGAATATATTTAGAAGCAAGTGGCATGCTTCTTTTTCTGAAAGTGTAAAAATATGCAGCACCTTATCAGTGAGTACGTGCACGTGCTCGACGTGTGTTTATGTGCGTGGTGTCGGCAACATGGCGTGGGACAGGTTCACGTTTTCGACTCAGTTATGAGTTGTTGTGCAATATAATAAATATACAGCGTCATAAAAGTGGCCTGTAGAACAATGAAGTAAGCAAAGCGCTTGTACCGGTAAAACCCATCCCCGCAAGCGAGTAGCGCACGACGCGAGAACCCAGCGCAGAGAACACCTAGCGTTCGCTTGCCGATGTGCTTGCGCTGATGGATGGATGGATGGATATTAGGAGCGTCCCCTTTATAACGGGGCGGTAGCCGGGCCACCAAGCTCTAGCTTTATTTCTGTTTCCTCTACAAACAATTCTTTTCCCGAATCATGCATATTTTCACAACTAATTTTTCTAATCGTTTACTTATTTTATCTGTTATCGTTCCGCTGTGAAGTAACAATCTTACCCGGACTACCTTGCATTTTTGTTTACTCCATACCTTTGTGCCACCAATACTGTAAGCGCCTTTTACTTATCTCTATCGCCGACATGTTCAGCTTTCCCGTGCTATCCCTGAAAACCATGGCCTCCTGCAGGGTATAGTGTCCACACCTACACCTGGGTGGACATCTGTACATTCAATCAAAATATGATCTGTCGTTTCCCTAGCTTTTCCACAGCACGTACATGTATCCCCTCCTTTATTGAATTTCGCTCTGTAACTACAAGTTCTCAGGCAACCTGACCTTGCTTCAAACAATAAAGCGCTTCCCTTTGAATTATCGTAAAATTTTTCTCTCTTGACTTCGTCTTTCCCTTTTCTGTAGTTGCTCAATGCCGGTTTTTTCTCCACCGCTGCTATCCAATCCGACTCCTCCGCCACTCTGACCATGCTCTTAACGCTCTTTTTCGTCCCATCCGTTTCGTTACTGGATGTGTACTTACTGGTAAGCCTCTATAGTTCTCTTCCTCCATTGTGAATCAACGTTCTTCCTATACAAATACCTGAATACTTTCGCTGCCCATCTACTTTCTTTCATATTCCTTAATCTCTGTTCGTACCTAATTTTACTCTGAGCTTCCCTTCCTTCAGTGTAAGACCATCCCACATCCCCCTTAACAGCCTAATTTGTGGTCTTCCCATGGGCGCCCAGTGCGAGACGTCCGACCGTCCTCTGATTCACGCCCAGCCCTGATTGTACCTCTGTCCTCATGCACACCACTGAGTTTCCGAATGTAAGTGCTGGCACCATTACACCTTTCCACAAACCTCGAATTACCTCGTACCTGTTGTAACCCCACAGCGCTCTATGCCTCATTATTGCGGAGTTCCTCTTTCTTTTAACTATCATAGCTTTTTCTTGTAGTTCCATGTATCTATTCCCATCATTTATCCATATCCCGAGGTATTTGTACTCGTACTCTGGGTATCTCCTCGTCCTGTATTGATATGGTCTGATCGTTGCTGTCATTGAATATCATCCAGCCGCATTTTGTCACATTAAATTTTAGCCCTAAATCTTCACTTTCCCGACCACATATATTAACCAGACCCTGCAAAGGTGTTGGACTGTCTGCGAATAGCACAATGTCGTCTGCATAAAACAACCCGGGGAGCTTTTGTTCTATCACTATACCTACCTGCCTGCCTGACGGTCTCGATCGCAGCACCCCCGCGCGCCGTACAAATTCAGCTTCTACCCCGCTAAGCGATGGCGAACACGGCGCTCAACTAGCTTTTTGAAGGGCGGGCGAATGCCATCTTAGTTGTCCATCCCACGTGACCAGGGTGTGCAACGCGCGCGGCGTCTGCTCGCCCTCGCGCGATCATGCTTGAGTCTGCCGACAGCGCTGCATGTTTTGGGATGCAACAAAAGCACGTACAACAACGGAAAGATGGAGTTTTCGCTTCCGCGAGAAAAGCTAAATGCCAAACGTCGAGATGTGTGGCTCCAGCGCATCGGGCGGCTATGTCGCGTTCACGCCGAGGCAACGGCGGAGAAGCCAGAGACCTATTGCAGGGACGATGGCCGCTGAAGACGGTTCCCGCGAAATCGAGCGTGTGCTCTGTGGGCGAAGCTGGCCCTCATAGCCCTTCCACTAGCCGCCAAACGCGCGGCTTACGCAGTGCTGTTGTCGGTGCGCCCCGTGCAGCGGTGCAGCCGCGTGGTTTCGCAAGGTCTTCTAGTTTCGCGTAGGCAGTGGATGGATGGATGGATGGATGCTATGAGCGTCCCCTTTGTAACGGGCCGGTGACTTGTGCGCCACCAGGCTCGTAGAACTTTTTTTTTCCTCTCTTTAAATTTTCCTCATGCATTTTAAATTTACTTCAATCAAATCGATCATACTATAGCAAAAACGGAAATTCATAGCCCAGTTCCCTGCCCCTTATGGCAGAAAGTCCATATTTCTTTTTATAATTATTTTTGTCCGTTCTCTCTAGTTTTCGGCCACCAGTATTCTAACCGTCTCTTACTTATTTCAATTGCGGCTATGTTCAGCTTCCCGTTGTTCGCCCTAAAACCCAAGGCTTCCTGTAGGGTGGTGCCCAAACGTACACCTGGGTGGATATTTCCGCATTCAATCAGAACATGCTCCGTCGTTTCCCTATCTTCCTCGCAGCATGTGCATTTTTCCTCTTCTTTACTGAATTTCGCTTTATAAATACGCGTTCTAAGGCAGCCCGATCTCGCTTCAAACAATAAAGCGCTTCCTCTTGAATTATCATAAAATGCCTCCCTCTTTATTTCGTTTTTGCCCTTTCGGTAGTTATATAGAGTCGGTTTTTTTTCCATCGCTGCCCTCCAATAAATCTTCTCCGCCTCTCTGACTTTTCCCTTTACGCTCTTTGTTGTCAGTTCTCTTAGAGCCGTATATTCACTGGTGAGCCTCCTAGTTCTCTTTCTCCACTGCGTGTCAACGCTCTTTCTATATAAATATCGGAACACCTTCACTGCCCACCTACTCTCTTTCATATTCCTTAGCCTCTCTTCAAACCTTATTTTGCTCTGCGCTTCCCTTGCCTCAAAACTCGCCCATCCCATATCGCCCTTTACAGCCTCGTTTGTCGTTTTCCCGTGGGCACCCAACGCGAGGCGTCCCACAGTTCTTTGATTCACATCCATTCCTGATTGTATCTCTGGCCTCATGCACACCACTGAGTTCCCAAATGTAAGCCCCGGTATCATTACCCCTTTCCACAGACCCCTAAGCACCTCGTACCTATTGTGTCCCCATAACGCTCTGTGCTTCATTATTGCTGCGTTCCTCTTTCCCTTTGCTGCCAAGGCTTTTTCGTGTACCTTCATGTATCTATCATCCTCATTTACCCATACGCCAAGGTACTTGTATTCGCTTACTCTCGGTATTTCTTGGCCCTGTATGGATACCGCCTGGTCGTTGGGATCATTGAATACCATCAGTCCGCATTTTGTTACACTAAATCCCAGTCCTAGAGCCTCGCCTTCCTTCCCGCATATATTCACCAGCCGTTGTATATCATCTCGACTGTCCGCGAATAAGACAATATCATCAGCATAAAATAAACCCGGAAGCCTCTGCTCAATCATCACGCCGCCCTGTTTGTGTGACAGATTAAAACCAATGTTGCTATCTCCTAGCGCTTTTTCCATTCTAACCATGTACAGCATGAATAACAGCGGCGACAAAGGACATCCCTGTCTCAGCCCCTTGCTAATATCAACGTTCTCTCTGCTACTGATTCCTTCACATTCTATGCAAACTGTATTTTCTCGATATATTTCCCTCAAAAGCTGTACGCAATCGTCGCCTATGCCCATTCCTTCCAAAATTTCCCACAGTATTTCCTGATTAACATTGTCATACGCTCCAGTGATGTCTAGAAAAGCCACATACAACGGCCTCCTTTCTATTTTAGATATTTCTATACACTGAGTAAGAACAAATAGGTTATCGTCTAAACGCCTGTCTACTCGAAATCCATTCTGAAGTTCTCCCAAAATATTGTTACGTTCTGCCCATGCTTCTATTTTTAATTTTACTGCTTGCATAGCCATCCTGTATAGTACCGATGTAATGGTTAGCGGTCTATACGAGCGAATGTTATTCTTTTCCCCCTTGCCTTTCTAGATTAAGTTCATTCGGCTTTTTCGCCAACTGTCCGGTATTTGCCTCTTCTGTAAGCATTTTTCTACGGCTTTCGATAGTGCTTCTTTAGTGTGCTGTCCTAATTCGTTAATGAGGCTAACGGGGACCCCATCTAAACCCAGAGCAGTGCGCTTTGGAATTTTTCCTTCGGCCTTTTTCCAGTTGAAATACTCAAGTTCTAGCTCTTCCTTAGTTTCGCTCACCGTCATGGTTTTATCCACTGGGGGAATCTCTTGGACGATCTTTTTAAACGAAGCGGCTGTTACCTTCTGGATGTAACCCAACGCTTCGTACCCTTCCAATTGATTTCCTCTCTCATCAACAATATGCTGTTGCAATGTGGCAGACTTTTTACCTAGCGCTTTTATGTGGTTCCAAAATATCCTAGGCGCGCCCTTCTTTCTGTCATGAATTTCTGTCACCCAGCGTGCGCTTTCACCTTTAATTTTTGCCTCGACCAATTTCTGTACAATAGATTTTTTCTCTAAATATATTTCCCATCTTTCCGTGACTTCCACTTGCGGCCGCTTCTCCCTTTTTGCCTGCCTGTGCTCCCTTGATGATTTACGTCGCTTTTCGATCGCTTCCCGGATTTCCCTGTTCCACCATCTTTTTGGTGTTCTCTTTCCTTTACAGCAAACAGTTTTCATCTCTTTACTTATTTCTTTCGTCATTACATGAACTAGCTCATTATACCCCCAGTCCTTGCCTTGTATTTTGCCTACTTCTTCCTCTACTCTTGCGGCTATATTTTTTATTTGTTTGTCATTTAAATACGAGCTGCCAAAGTTCGACTCTACGTTATTATTTTCAGATTTATATCCCAGTTGTAACGATATGCGTTTATGATCACTACCCAAACTGTTCATCCCGTCCTCGTCTATTCCCATTTCTCTCAGTTTTTCATAGATTCCTTCCGTCATAAGACAATAATCAATGTTCGATTGTCTGTTTCTGACCTCCCACGTGATCTGTCCATCACACTTGG
This sequence comes from Hyalomma asiaticum, assembly GCA_013339685.2. Lineage (NCBI taxonomy): Eukaryota > Metazoa > Arthropoda > Arachnida > Ixodida > Ixodidae > Hyalomma > Hyalomma asiaticum. Next base: position 124,735,352 of record CM023484.1, read on the forward strand.
GTCCTGTGTTAACTATCACAAGACTATGGTGTTCGCAAAGATCGAGCAATAACCTCCCATTAAGGTCTGTATATCCGTCAAGGTCGTGGATGTGGGCATTCATATCCCCTAGGAGGATGATTTCGGCCCCATGACCAAATTCTTTAATATCGGTGTTTATGCAATGCTTTATCTCCAGATTATTTTCCTTACAGTTATTTCCCGTCCACGTGTAAGCTACACCTAGCCACGTTTTCTTTCCACCTACCGTGCCCGAAACCCAGAGGTGCTCTGAACACGTTTGTTTTACTCTCTCCCATTTGGCTCCGCTATGAATAAGCATTCCAACACCCCCACCTTTTCTTTTTGATGCGATCCTGTTGCACCCTTCCCAAACATAATTTTCAATATGTGGTGGCTCTTCCAGATCCCTAAGGTGTGTTTCTGTAACCGCATAAACGCCTATCTTTTCTTTGTTTAACTCTTCCTCAATCTCTAACCATCTTGCCTTTTTTTCTGCCACCCTGCATGTTTATGTAACTAATTGCTACACGTGCCTTCGCTCTTTTCTTCCTTTTACGTCTTTTCTGGCATTTCTCAGTGCTACCTGCCCGAAAATACCCCTGGTTGTTTCCTTTGTTCCTTGCTATCCCGGACTCCGAAGGGCCCGCGTGCCCCCCAAAAAAGCTACTGCACGTCCTGCAAGTCGCCAACCCACCTCATGACCAAGCCTCCTATCGAAGTGAATTCTGTCTCTTCGGAAACCCCCCCCCCCCCCACCTATGAACCTCCCTGTTTATTTCCACTACTTCGAAACCCTTCTCTCGACTCGTACGCCATATCTCTTTGTTTGCCTCGACAACCCCTCTTTGGAGGTTGCTGTCACGCACTGGTATTTCCGGTACCGTGCACACTACTATCTGCACCTGGGGGGAGGTGTCGCGCATGTCGTCGACGCCTTTTTCCAAGGTCGTCGCTAACCCTGACGATTCTTTGTTGAGGACGTCGTTTAGCCCTGCCGCAATCATCACGAGGTTGCGTCCGTGAGCCCTAGACCTGAGCTTTTCTTTTGCTTGCCTCATGACTGAACCCAGCCTATGTCCTGGGAACGTCCCTACCATTACTCGTTTGTCGCCTTTCACCCTCTCTTTGAGTGCCTTGGCGCATCGAACTAAATTTGAATCGCCAGCTATGATAACCCGGTGAGGTTTTCCAGCTGGAGTCACCTGCACCTGGCTACTGTCTGGGTGTTTAGCCTGAGTCCCAGCTGCTGTATTGTCTACTCCCTCCTGCAAAGCTACTTTCTGAAAGCTGTGCCCTCAGACGTGTCCTCAGTTTCTCGGTGGACACCCTGCACCCGGCGTCAACTTTCTGTGGCAGTACGGCCAAGGCTACGTGGGCGGAGCCTATGCACATGTGCTACTGCGCCAAGTAGTCCGACCGCTTCGAGTGGTGTTTCGGTTTCGATTTTACCAGTGCAGGCCGCTTTGTCTTACTTGCGCGTAAACATTGTGCGCCACCTTCTTGGCTTGTACGGACAGATTTTAGTTTGACAACGCCTGGTACGGCTGCGAAGCTGGTGGACTCACGCCACGCGGCGGTGTTTCCTACTTTAAGCGACGTTGACGAGCTGCAACCGGAGGACGCCATCTTTGACGGCGAGGAATGCGGTGAGGTAGAGTGTACTAGAAGCTTTTGAGTGGCGCGACCGGAACGCTCTTCACTTGCTTGCCCCTTGCCCAACTTGCGGCGAAAGCAGCGGCGGCGCTGCCACCGCCCAATCTACCCGCGTGCTTCTAAATGAAGGCCGTTGATCCTTGACGTCATCAAGTCACGTGACCTAAATCCTAGGGACAGAATTTTCTGGGGATTTTTCACGCTTGCACGGCTAGGGAGCCATAATGACTGCCTGTCATGTAGGCTCCCTAGGTACGGCGAGTTCGAATCGTCGTGATTCGGAGGTTCGGATGGTGCCAGCCGCGTGATCTTCAGCGTGGTTCGGTTGTTGGATGGCTCGACGGTATCCGACGATCGACGGATCTCTCGATGGTTGCGCCAGGGTGAATGGACGTTCATCAAATCGCTTCCATCAATTTCTGGTTCCTGTGCCCCGCTCGTGGCCCCGCTAAAGCCTTTCAAGGACTCACCAAACCGCTCAACGGATTTAGTAGGATGTGACAAGAAACCTAACCAACGTAACCACTACCATCTTTTGGATGTTTCCGATGATCTGCGCTGGTAACTGGGCTAGTCGGCACGGGTTCATTATTCTGAAACGGCGCCACAAAACTAAGAGGAAACGCCGAAAGACCAAACACCTGCGCCTAACTCTCAACTGGGAGTTGAGTTCGGCGCTTGTGTTTGTGTCTTTTCTTTCCGTGTTTCGTCTTACTTTCGTGGCGCCGTTTCAAAATAATGAACCCGGTGATCTGTCCTGTACGTGACACCGCCTTTGGCGGCCACGACAACCCAGGTAGCAAAAGTCGGCTACAAGACTTCTCGACTCAGCTTGACTCAGCTTGACACGGCTAGTGCTTACTCAAGCTCTAAATTAGACGTCTATTTCATAGCTTATATTGCATGTCCTGAAGATGTCCGCTGTTAGCACCAGCTGAGACGTGTCCTCACTTACACATATATATTAGACTATCTTGAAAGAATAAAAAAAAATATTGTGAGCATTTTTCTTTTCATTCGACATGCATAGATTCGGTTTCTTTGACATCGGTGTAATGATGATAATGTCATACAAGCGTGCCTGACTTGGCGTGACTTGCGTATGTGACACTACTATTGCTTTTCGAGCCCTGAATTACACGTCTACTGGACATCTCCAACTGTATGTCTGGAAGATTTGAGCTGTTAGAACCTGCCGAGAGATGTCAGCAGTTCTACTCATTAGACTATTTCAAAACAACGAAAAGAAAGTTTGTGAGCGTTTTGTTCCTTTCCCTTCTTTGTTCGACATGCATTGATTCGATTTGCATTTTCAGTAATTATTTTCGATCGAAATAAAAATTTTTAAGGGGGAGAGATCCTAGGCTTCCTCCCCCCCTCCCCCTACACAAACATATCCTGGATACTGGTCACATATCAGTCAGACAGACCAGACAAAGAACTTTTAACCAAAAAACAAAGGCGGATATCAACATTTAAGCGTGCGCAGATATGCCGCCGATTCAAATCTGCCGCGTCTACTTCATTGCGTCAGCCACGCTATAGTTTCGCGCCATAAATGACACTGCTAATAAGTGATGCGGTTTTGCTTGTAGACGCAATGTTATTGCCGAGTAGGCAGGTTTGTTTAATATATTTTAGTAAAATTAGGAGAATAATTTATAAAATGTGGAATGGTGGGTGCGCCACGGTGGCTTGGCTGGCTTCCACTCTCCCGCACACTGATTGCCGCTGGAGAGTGCCGTTTCCGCGCCTGATTTTTTTTCTTTCGGTTCAAGTTGTAGTGGGTGCATCGCTGATATTCCGATTCGATTTCATCCATCGGCGTTGGATCACAGCTTCATTTAGGTAAGTCACCAAAGATATAGACCTCTTAGAAGCTCTTTTGAATGATTCCGACGCCATAACGATCTTATCTTGGTTCAATCGCGCCAAGTCTGCTCCTCCACGTGCGCGCGGAACTGCTACAAACGCTGGTTGGCATATGTGCACTAATTATGGTCTGCGCTGGTTGCGCAGCGTTTAATATAAACAGGAATTTGTGCACCCGCTCTGTGCGTTATGTGCGGCATTTCGCACGTGTGTGAGTGCGTGCATGAGCGCGTGCATCTTCGCTTTGAATGGGATTGCGCGAACGCACAGAAACTTCAGAATGCTTTCCTTCGTTTATGCAGGAGGAATCATGGAATTGTTACATGCGGAATTTGTTTTAACTTAGTCACCGACCGCGTTCCGAATACGGCTCGAAAGTTAAACCGATGCTGCTGTCGTGAAAGTGCAGGAGTGCGCTGTTTAGAGTCATTATTTTGCGTACCCTTAACCAAGTCGTCTTAGCTGACAGTCTAAATGTAGAACTGAAATTTACAATGAGATACATCTCGTACTGATTGCAGTCTGGTTACTGATTGCATGGTCCCTTCGATAGGGAAAATACCAAGCTAAGCATTATGAAAACAAAACTAAACTGCTGTATGAATTGTGTACCTTTGTTAAAATATTCGTTTATGACTATACACTTTTTTTTCTTGTAGACCCCTGTATTGGCTGGGAGCGCGAGAGCAGTTTGGCCAAATGACTGTATGTATTTAACCTTTGCAAAATGAGTGGTCGGCGAAAAAAGAATTTGATGAACTTTCGCGCTGGCAGAAGCGCCGGCGTGTGAAAGAACTAGCTGATGAGGAGCAGCTTGAGGTTATGAACCTCCAGCTTGGTGGAGAGGCAGGTCAGCAGACATGCAGTTTGGGGACCTCAGGCTCCATTTCGATTGATCCACAGCCAGGATGTTCTAGGTGGCCCACTTCAGAAGAAGGTCGAATTAGCCCACTGTACGTATTTCATTCACCTCATCCCTCTCCAGGCTCCACGATAGGTTGCGGCAGTGGTTGAGACTGTTCGGTATCCAGCCCTGTGCATGCCTTTTCTTCCAATGCTTCAGGTGGTGAAGCATGTAGTGATTCAGTTTTTGAAGATAACCAAAATGATGACAGCGGTGCAAGCATCAGTATGGTGCATGTTCCTACAGCATTTGTTACACTTGATGATGAGTCTCATAGTGATTCCATTTCTGTACATAGCCAGCCTGGAGACAGGGATGAAAGCATCAAGAATTTCTTGGCTCGCTGGGCATGTGAAAACAATGTCACGCTTAAAGCTTTGACCCAACTTTTGAGCAAGTTGAAGGCACATAATTGCTGCACTTGTTTTGTAGATTTGCCTTCTGATGCCCGTACACTCCTGTCAACACCAAGAACATTGAATATTCTCTCTGTACCTCCGGGAAAATATATGCATATAGGACTAAGCACCTGCCTGAACAATCTGCTGCTCTCTGCCCATGATATTTCAGTAATGCCATCTTGTGGTAATGCCACCTTATGTTTTATGTTGATGGCCTGCCCTTAACAAAGAGCTCCACGAGCCAGTTATGGCCTATTTTAGGAAAGGCAGAAAATATACCAAACAGTGGTGCATTTATTGTAGGCTGTTACCATGGTGACGCTAAGCCAGAGTGCGCAAATGAATTTCTTTCACCATTTGTCAGTGAGATGTGCAGTCTTTTGCAGGATGGTTTGTGTGTAAAAGGCAAGAGATTTAGCATAGACATCAAGGCATTTATTTGTGATGCACCTGCACGTGCATTTGTGCTTGGTGTAAAAGCCCACTCAGAATATTTCAGTTGCACGAAGTGTACAGAAAAGGGAGAGTTCATTGAGCGCAGGGTTGCCTACATTGGAATAGATGCTCCACTTCGCACAGATAATGATTTTGCACATCATAAGCACCCAAACCACCATGTGAATAGCACTGTTCTTGAGCAACTTCCAGTTGGGCTTGTTTCCAAATCTCCACTCGATTACATGCACCTGGTGTGCATTGGTGTAGTGAAAAAGATGATCCTTCTCTGGACAAAGGGTGAGCTGCCCAATCGGCTGGCTTTTTCAAGTCTGAAATTAATTTCAGAGTCTCTTCTTGATTTGAAGGCCCATTGGTGTTCAGAGTTTGCACGTCCACTACGAACTTTGAAGTATGTCGATCGGTGGAAGGCAACAGAATTGCGTGCTTTTCTTCTATATGCAGGTCGTATAGTCTTGAAGGCTGTCTTGCTTCGCAAGAATTATGAGCACTTCCTCATCTTGCACACGGCAATCCGTATCCTTGCATCACAATCTCTGTGCACGTCATTGAATGGCTATGCTAAAGAGTTCCTTTGCTATTTCGTCACTCAGTTTGGCAGGCTTTATGGTCGTCATCAAATCAGCTATAATGTTCATGGCTTAATCCATCTCCCAAATAATGTGTTAATGTATGGGTGTTTGGACAACTTCAGCGCCTTTGCTGGAGAAAGCTTCCTACATAAATTGAAAAGACTGGTCCGGAGTGGAAAAAGACCACTAGAAGAAGTGTGCAGAAGAATTTGTGAGCTGATGGCCCAAGGAGAACTTTGTTCCTTGAAAGGAGTTCAGCACACATCTGTTGTCTTAATGCAGCCTCATGCAGACGGTCCTCTTTGGCCATTTTGCAAGGGCCCTGAGCATAGTGTTGCCGTTTTTTCAAACTTTGTGCTCAGCAGCTCCATGTCTGATAGCTGCTGCATACTGTCCAACTCTAGTGTCGCGCTCGTTTCCAACTTTGCATTTGACATAGATTGAAATAGAATTCTTATAGGTAGAAAGTTTGAAACATTGGACAACCTTTTTTTCCAAGCCCATAAAATCATCAGAAGTGGTTATTTTTGTGGCTATCAAAGCTCACAGCATGGCCAATAAGTGAAATACGGTCCAAATGCTTAATATTTCCACATGGCAAACTTCCGAGTGCATACATTGTGTTGCGTTTGGTACATTCAGACACTGCTCATTAGTTTGAATGTTTCAAATGTTTCAGAACTGGCTACCTCTGCTTCTACTTCGATTGTACCTCAGGAGTTGGTATAAATTAGAATTATGTTTTGTGGTTTTCTCATATAAGTTTTTGAATGTGTCTTAAATATCACTGTGCATGCTAGTGAATACATATTTCTTTGGGCAGGTGCAACATAGCTGTAGTTGTCTTTGCACCATTATACTTAACTTACATGACTAACAAGCCAACTACAGTCCAAATGATTTGTTAAGTTCTCATAAAGCTAGCATGTGTGAAAGCTTTGTTGAACCCTTTCTTCTGAGTCAACTTTTTAATTACCTGTCATAATCGTCTTATAACTTCTGCACCTGGCTTATTGAAGCAACGTACCAATTTGATAAAACTAGTTCCTACAGATTTCCAATAAAAGGTGGCATGAATTTTCGACGAGGACATAAACAAATGCCTGTGACTTGGTGTCTTTTGTGTCATTGTTGAATATTCATGCTGCCTGCTATTAGAGAAGCAATTTTGTGCCTGTGCCCAGAAACTTCTGCTGTTGGCTTTCAGTATCTGTCCTTTGCTGCATAGTTCTGAATGGGGATTTCACGTTGACCTGCTAAAAAGAGTATATGAAATATTTCACACGCGCTTTTCTTTCATAACTCACCTTCTAAATTATAACTTATATTTAATGCGATGGGCAATTACAGAATTTACGCTCTTACTATTCTGTAGCGGGCAGACCTTATCATAATTGTTGTACTGCTTATAAACATTATTTACAGGAGGGAATTATGATTTGTTGCAGATGTTTGCTGTGGTGCGATTTAAAGTGGACAATTCTCTGGCTGTTGTCCCAGCCACATGGGTGAAAGGCGATGAGTGCATGTGGCCAAAAAATATACGGCTAAGTAGCGATATTCAAGCTGCGCTTCGCACAAGAAGCCCAGACAGCTCATTTACTCGCTATGAAATTGTTCTCTTGAGGCGGGAATGTAAGTACCACCTTCCTTTTTACAAACATTTTTAAACTATCAGCAGTTTGTGTGTCCGAATACTGAGATGGTAAAAACAGCGTAACTAAAGCGTCATGGTTGAGCTCAAGAGGAGGTGTCATGAAAATAAAAATGAGATTCCCGTATCCATTTTAGTCTAAAATGTAGGGATATCCAAACAAATGAACTGTTAGTATGGTGTAAAACTTGGCTTACGCGGCAGAGCACGTCTATGTCGTAAGTGGCATGGACTATCCTCTTGTTATTGACATAAAGGTAAGGAGGGAATCTGAAGGAGTCATCAGGAGAAAGAAGCCCTTTTTTCTGTAGCCTTTAAAGGGAGTAGGGCAATGCAAAGAGATTTGAACTAACGTGCTCAGCTAAGAGTCCTCATGTGTGCAACCTCCTTTAAAATTGACGACTGCTTCGTCCTCATGATGACGATTTCTAAACATAAAGTTTTGGAGAGAGAGAAAGAGAGAGAGAATGCAGCTCTCCTAGCTTGAATGTGATGGTTCATGCCTATTTTCACTCTTTCCCAGTTTCCTTTACGAAAACAGCGGTATTAAAATCAGAAAGGAAGTATGGGGCACTCATGCTTGTGGAAATAGAAAGCTGCTTGAACCTCAAAATTTCTTGCTTGGGTTATTTTGTTTTTCCATGACGAAGAAAGGGCTGTGTACAAAAAGAACGGTTTCCGCTCGTTTTGGAACATGGTGTTATTGGCACCGTTACAGACACAGACACAATGCATTCGGACATTGCAGGCCATTTCAAGTGTGATGGCATCTGTATTTCCCTGCAAGGAAAGCATCTGGTGTGCTGTTTCCTCATTCTTTTTTTTTTGGAAACTCTTTCAGCAACGTACCAAAAGGCACGTAGCTGGCTGCCACTGGCCGAGGAGACGGACAATATTCATTCGTCTGCTGATGAAGGTAACACTGCAGCACCACGCATTTCCATATTCCACATAAAATGAAAAGTACTACCTGCTTACGTGAATGATGAGCAAGTGATTAGCTTACCACAAGCTTCTAGAGAAGCCCATAAGATTATAGTTATTGAAACTTAATGAAGGTATCCATGTTTCGTGTGTGTTTGCTTTGACATGAGCAAAACTAATTAAGTTTGCACAGGAAGTACAGGTTCAAGGATTTGAAGTCGGTTGAATGGCAAAAAAAAGTTTGCTTAGTACTTGGGGTTGCATGGCACTTGGAAGTTTATAGTCAGATTGGCTGTGTTAATTTGAGAGATTGCTGGTGAGGCTGCATATGAAATACCACAGTAAGATTGTGGAAGTCCTGAAGGAAGTTCAAGCTGCCTATTTGTTTTTTAGCGCAGTTGATAATGAATATGTCACCAGTTTACTATGCCACACATAGAAGTGTTTGTGCTTTTTTTTCTTTTTGCAGGTAGTGGCCGCGGGAAGCGCAAGAAATACCGTAGAATAGTTAGCAGCGAGGAGAGTGACGAAAGTGGCCTGGAGGACATACCCTGCAGATCGCAAAGGTAGGTAGCATTTGCATAAAACATTTAGTATAGTGTACATGGAGTACATTGGCCTGACTTTATGAAGGAGTAGTGCATTCAAGGACAACTAAAATGCCTTGTTCAATTAAATAGCAACCTGACAAGGGTTGCGCTACTTGTTTCTAGCTCCTATGGACATATGGGAGGGAACTTCCAAGTACATTGTTGCGCTGGGCCTGGTCGCACCTGCAGCCGCATGTGGAATTATACTGACAAGCACAAGGTTATGAATTTGATTTGCGCACATGGTGGTCACATTTTTGTGGGGGGAAATTGCATGAACACATATTTAGGCACCTAATTCGCTGCAATTTCTCGTAGAAAAACTTGAAGCCACTTTTGCTCTTGAATTCATCTCATGTTAAAAATGCTCTAATGGGTTGAAGTTAATCCTGAGCTGCCTGCCACAGCACAGTGTTATTTGAGCTGTTGCTTGTAAACAGACTTAATCTGTCTTTTATTCCCGTCTTTGCACTCAATTATCTACTGTCTTCCCACTGTGCAGTAAATGACGGTCAGCTACTGAAGCGTACAGACACGAGCGTACAACAGTGAACAACGTTTATTGGGAGAGAGGCTTTTTATAGCCTCTCGAGGTATGCGCATACAACGTGCGCAGTGGCAATGGCATGTGCCAATGACGATGCATCAGCCTTCTTTCCCCTTAAGGTTGGTAGCGATCCGGCGGGCGTCGGTTTCTGGTGGACCGGCGTAACACCGTTTCGCCAGGATCGGACTCTTTGTTGCTATCAGATTGTGCGCCGCTGACGTCATTTGCAACTTGGTTGTCATCCATATTCGGTCGACTGTCCGCGTCTGGCGCACCTGCGCTCTGGGGTCCTTCTCTTGAGGTCTCAGGTTCCCCGGTTTCGCCAGCTTTCGTCTGTGGTGCCTCAACCCCGGCCTCTTGCTTGACTTCTGCTTCACTGGTGGCGAGTCCCGTGCTGTCGGTTCTCCTTGCTCTTAGCTGGTCGTAATGCCGGCGATGATCGCCGTCTGCGGCCTTGATTGTTACCATGCGGTGGCCTTCGGGGGCCTGTACAACGCCAGCCTTCCACCTGTCTCCTGTCCCGTAGTTCCTGTACCAAACAGAGTCTCCCACTTGCCGAGTGGTTCCGGAGTGCTCAGTATCTGCGTGAGGAAATGGGCGACATGACACAATGTTATCCAACTTGCATCGAGGCTCGAAACCAAGCAGCATGAACGCTGGCGTTTTCCCGCTGGGCAGGGGGGTGCGGCGATAGTGCAAGAGAATTCGGTCTAATCGGCCTTGCAGTGTGCCTCTTGCGTTCTTGCGCAATCCCAGTTTAATCGTTCGCACCGCCCTCTCTGCTAAACCGTTGGACTGCGGATGGTAAGGCGCTGTGCGAACATGACGAATTCCGTTTTCATTGATGAACGACTGAAACTGCGCACTAGTGAACTGTGGTCCATTATCGGAAACCACGGTTCGGGGCAGGCAAAACCTGCTAAACATTGATTGTAAGGCTTCGATAGTCCGTCCCGCGCTGGGTATTTTCACTGGGCTCACCTCTATCCACTTCGTGTGCGAGTCAACCGCAATGAGCAACATATGTCCGTCCACCGGGCCGGCATAGTCTACGTGCACCCTTGACCACTTTTCCTTGGTTTCCGGCCATGGCACAGGCTCCTTGGCAGGTGGCATGCTGCTACACTGCGTACATACAGGGCAAGTGTTCACAACACGTTCAATATCCCGATCCAGCCCAGGATACCAACATATTGAGCGCGCCAACTTCTTCATCGACGTTATCCCTTGATGAGTCTCATGCAGCATGCGCAGTACGGCATTCCGGGCGGCGACCGGAATGATCGCTCGGTGGCGCCAGTAGACAATGTTATTACTGCACACAAGTTCGTGTTTTTTGAAAAAGAATGGGCGTAAGTCGGGATTCGACCTCGGCAGTTTCCTAGGCCAGCCGTCGCGAACGTAGACAGCGACTTGCTTGAGGGTGCTATCTGCTTTTGTCGCCCGGGCCAAATCACTAGACGACATCAGGGTGGTGTCGAGTTGATCAGCGAAAAGTACGTACTCACGGGCGTCGTTATCGATGGACTCCATGGTACTGGCATCGTGCTGGTAGCTTGCCGGAAGGCGGCTCAGGGCATCAGCTACCGGTAGGGTTTTTCCTGCCTTGTACTCGATCTTGTACGTGTAGCCGCTCAGTAATAAAGACCAGCGTTGGATCCGTGCCGCCGCCAGAGCAGGTACCGGCTTGTCTGGACTGAGCAGTCGCAGCAGTGGCTTGTGATCTGTAATTAGCGTGAAAGTGTTACCCAGTAGGTACTCACGAAATTTGGTCACCCCAAAGACAACTGCCAGCGCTTCACGCTCAATTTGTGCGTAATTCCGCTCTGCGGCAGTCAGAGTGCGGGACCGAAATCCAACTGGCTGCGCCTCTCCGTTGACCCGGTGGTACAAAACAGCGCCGATGCCGTAAGACGACGCGTCTGTTTCTAACACGAGGGCCTTTTTCGGATCGTAGTGCGTGAGGAACTTGGCGCCTTTGACGAGGCGTTTCGTCGCTTCAAAAGCGGCTTCTTGTCTTGTTCCCCACTGCCAATGGGCGTTTTTCTTTAACAGTTCATACAACGGCGAGAGAACTGCGGACAAGTTGCCAAGGAATGCATGATAATACGTCACAAAGCCGATGAATGCCCGCAACTCCGACACACATGTCGGCCTCGGCATTCCTGCTACTGCTTCGATGTTCTCAGTTTTTGGCAAAAGTCCGTCTGCGCATATGCGGTGCCCAAGATACTCAACTTCTTTCTTTCGTATTTTGCATTTGCCTGGATGAAGCTTCACACCGTAGTCCCGAAACCTCTGGAAGACTTCGCGCAACTTTTCGCAGTTGTCTTGCTTCTCCGCCACTACGACGTCGTCCAAGTAAACTTGAACGCCCGGTATTCCTTGAAGGATGGCTTCCATGCGTCTTTGAAATATTGCTGGGGCGGATGCCACACCGAAAGGGAGCCGGTTGAAGCAGAATAGTCCCTTTTGCGTGTTAACGACTAGAAGCTTCTTTGCGTTGTCATCTAAAGGTAGCTGACTGTAAGCGTCCTTCAGATCAATTGTAGAGAAAACTTCACCGCCACTTAAGTTAGCAAAAATATCTTGAATTTTTGGCAACGGCTATTTTTCCGTGTGGCAACCAGCGTTGACTGTTACCTTGAAGTCACCGCAAAGTCGTATGGAGCCATTTTTCTTCACTACCGGAACAAGAGGCGTTGCCCAGTCAGCGCAAGCAACTGGTGTCAAGATTCCTGTATGAACCAGGCGATCTATCTCTTGGCTAACGGCTTCTCTCATCGCGTACGGCACGGCACGTGCCTTAAAGAAACGAGGTACGACACCTTCGCGCAAGCGCAACTCAACGGGCGGCCCTTTGATTAACCCTAGCTCTTCCGAGAACAAATCCCGAAACTCGTCTAATAACTGCTGAACTTCTGACTCGACCTCCGTAGAGGGTCGCTTACCGGGGGCAGCCTTGGTTTCAACGGCGAGAACCTGCCTTCCGTGCTGTTCGAAGGCTTTGATGACGTCCCGCCCACACAGATCCGGTCCAGAGCATCCCAGCACTACCAAGGCAGCTTCCAATGTGGTCCCACCGTATGTTACCGAGACGTTGAGCTGACCCTTGACGGGAAGTTGACCGAGAAAACAAGTCAGTTGCAAGGTAGTCTTCTGGAGCCGCGGCCAACGGTGACGGTATTTGGTGTAGGTGGGCCATGTGATGATTGTTACGGGGGAGCCTGTGTCTACTTGCATTCGGAGAGCCACGCCACCCCATTCCGTGGTGCGATAAATTGGCTGGACCATGTTCACCGATGCCATTTGCAAGTTGAGCAGAAACTGTTCGTAGTCGTCATTATCAGACCACTGGCCTTCACAATGGAATAGTTTGTTTTGCCGATACTGGTGCTGCTGGCACACACGGGCTAGGTGCCCCTGCTTCTTACATGTGAAGCATTTAACAGAACGGAACTTGCATTTTTCCGCTGTATGCCCACTTTTGCCGCAGCATGGGCACGCCCCTTCGTGCCGCCAGTCTTCCCTGCTCGCCGACTCTCGTAGTGCCGGAAGCCTGGATGGTTGGCCCTTGCGCTTCATCGTCATAGCGTGCACATTGTCCGTGTTTTGCACGCTGGCCATGTGGTCCACATTTGCCGCTGCCATCTCTGCAGCACGTGCTGCCTCTTCCGCCTCCTTCAGCGTGAGTGCTGTCTTTGACAACAGATGCCGCCGAACACTCGCGTCACGCAGGCCGCAAACAATGCGGTCCCTTAGCATCCTGTCGAGGGCGTTACCGAAATTACACCTGCTTGCAATCTTTCGTATTTCCACTATAAATTCATTTGCTGACTCTCCTGCAAGCTGATTTCTTGTGAAGAACTTGTACGATTCTGCGATTTCGTTGCATGCCGGAGCAAATCGCTCACCCAGGAACTTCACGGCGTCATCGTATTTCAGGTCCTGTATCTTCGCCGGCGCGCAGCGTGCAGCCAATAAATCCACTGTCTTTGTGCTCAATGCCGTGACCAAAATTGCCCTGCGTTTCTTCTCGTCCGCGACGTCGTGAACCTCGAAGTATGCTTCCAAGCGCAGCTGGTAAGCCTCCCAGTTGTCCGCCTCCTCATCAAAAACTGGTGGGCCCGCGTGCGCAGCCATGGTCGCAGCGCGACCAATGGTTCGACCGCCTCGTCGCCACTGAAGCGTACAGACACGAGCGTACAACAGTGAACAACGTTTATTGGGAGAGAGGCTTTTTATAGCCTCTCGAGGTATGCGCATACAACGTGCGCAGTGGCAATGGCATGTGCCAATGACGATTCATCAGCTACCACTGTTGTTCTCAACATTTTCGTCGTCGTTGCAAGCCTCCATCTTCCTAAGCTTCCGCTCGAATTAAGACTACTTATTAAAGTACCATGTGCATCACTGCAAGATTGTTCTGGTAATATGCAAAAACACGCAAACACAGGTGCATCTGTTTACAACCTTTTCACCTGTTGCCTAGTAGACGAACTAATTCACCTAGCAACAAGTTCTAGATTTCGTGATTTTGATATTTTGCTTGTTGCACTGTCCCTGACTGGCTTCCATATCACATCCTACTTTCCTTCTTCAAGTGCAAGGGAGCCTGCTCCCAAAAGACTTGCACTCTCCTCGAAAGGTTCAAGAAATGCCAGAGAAGATAGCAATAGCTCGGCTACTGCTATAGCTTCTCCCCAAACCAATGTAGTCTTATGCCACGAGGACAGCATTCGTGCAAGTTCAAATCACAGTGAGATGTCATCCCAGGTGACATCTCAAATGAGGAATGATGATGCTTGTGCCCTAGGGCTGGGACGCGACCTTGTGTTAAACGAAGTGCTGGAAGAGCAGGCAAGCTGTGCAGGGAGCACTACCAGCTTTGAAAAAAAAAAGGTCTGAACAGCTATGCACTCATAGCATAGCATGTTACCTCTCTGCCAGGTGTCATAGTGCTTATGACTCTTCTCCTGTCTTATTTCAGTGCTCTCAGACTTATACATAATGATGAGAGACATAAAAGCAGTGAAACGACTAAATGAAAGGCTTATAGCCTCTCTATGTGTCCCTGCTGAACCAGGGGAAAGGGGAATGCCACATCATAAGCTGCCCCTGGCAAGCATGGATGATGTGGATGCCTTGGAGTCTAGGCTGAGCTGTGATCCATCCTTTCGAGTACACCTTGTAAGGTTTGATTTCAGTATGAGGAATTTCTATCACTAACTTGTAGTGGCTGACATTATGCTGTTTTATCAACATTGTGTGGCTTCATTTTCTTATTGTGCATACAATAATTGTGGTTTCACAGATTTATTATACTGTGGCTGTTCATATCTTTGTGGCAGTTCTCATTTGAGCAAAATGCTGTAGTGAGTTCTCCTGAAAGCATGAGCAGCGAAATCCTTATGTTGTTGCTACTTACAGCGATACTTCACACAAGAATTGCATAGCATTAACTATTCTCACATGGGGATAGTCTGCCTGTTAAATAACAAGGTTGCTATTTAGCTTTCAGTTGTTTCTACTTACCGCAATCTAACAGTTTGATATTTTGCTTGTTGCACTATCCCTGAATGCCTGACTGGCTTCCATAGAAGCGCTTAATAAGTGCGCTTGCAGGCTTTAAGGGAAACTCTGGCAGTTTTTCACCGTACCCTGAGATCACTCTTTTCCAGCGGCACTAGTAGCTTTGTAGAAGGCAGGGTAGTTCAGTTTTCTCAGAAGCTCACCAATAATTTGAAGTAACCGAATAAACATTATGTTCGAACCGAAACAGGCAGATGCTTCTTGCAGCATATGCGGTGACATCACAAGTGTCCCAGTCATCAGAAAGATGGAGCTGGTGCCAGAAAAATGAAAGCCACGATGTCATCCAATGATGTATTGAGTTATGCCAGCTTTTCTAAACTTGACAATGACAATTTGAGGGCTGAGGTATCACTGTACTGCCCATGACAGTCCGCCTGCTCTGGTAGGCAGCATTGGAGGTTATGACGTCAAGAACACAGGATGACTCGCATGGGAATCCTCTAAGTAGTTTTATATACGTTTTCAGGAAAACCAAATGACTTGCAGCTGTCTGGCTTTGTATATATTATCACAGTGACAATGAGAATATATATGAAATTCTCATTTAAGATTTGTGGAGGCTGAAAAATCGCCGGAGTTGCCTTTTAACCATCCGTACTTAAGCATCAGACAGGGGTTGCTTTTCTCCCTGTCCATGCATAGAGTTTACACTTTTTCTTTCATATTTCCATAATCTGCTCTTGTGTTTTGGTTGGCACCAGTTCAAGTTGACAGTGCCATTTGTTTCTGTATGGTTTTATGTTTTCTTTTGTAACTTCAATATGAGCTTTTCCCTCTAGTAAAACTAAAGTTTAAATGGGGGATAGTAGCCAGGGTGTGTACTCTTGTCAGTGATGGTAAGCATGTTTGCTAGCTCACCAGTATTATGCATGCATTAAGCACTACAATGGGTTTCCGTGCTTCATGCAATAAATGGTTTTGTCCACGTTCTGACATTTATCCCTTCTGCGTATTTTACACAGCGTATTTTTGGTTTTATCCTTGATGCCTTCAATTTCAAATGCCTTGTGTGTGCGTGTGTGTGTGTGTGTGTGTGTGTGTATTTTGTCCAGATGCGGCACCTGTCACATGTTGGAGGCCGTGACTTGAGAACCATAACGGCTGCCATTCTGCGCACGGTGTTCACGGACGACTTAGGTGCGCAGTTTAGTACCTTAGGCCAGAGGAAGAAAATGAGCCTAAGAGAATTAAATGTTTATAGTGTCATCGAAGGTAAGCTTTCAGGCCTGCTACATGCAACACTTCTCCGAGAAACCCTTGAAGGACCTCACAGTAGGAGCTTATTGTTTCGCGAATAACTTGCAGCAAAAACACTTATGAATATGTCAAGTACGATCGGGGCTAGAGCACTGGTATATGTGAAGCTGCACAGCCCCAGTGCCAATTCTCTCTCCTTTTTTTTCTCAAAAAGCACACTGGAAGCTACACAGAGAGGGGAGATGAAGGAAGGCAGGAAGCTACGATCACATGTGTCATGACGCTGAGTATTTCCTCCTTTGCGCATGTCCACACACTTCTGCAATGATGACTTGCTACACGAATCGTACCACAACATGGCCATGTGGCAGCTGCTGTGTACAGCGGCAAGCATATCAGTGGTTTTGAAAACAATTTTATACATCAAGTGCTGTCGCAGTGCCTCAGATTGAGCGAAGTGGCCAATTCAAGCACATGTTTGGAACAGCACTAATGAAGTCCGCCAAGTTGTGCCTCATGTGAACGTAGGAGAAAACAAAACAAGCAGCTGACTGTCGATGAAGGATACCCGCTTGTCATTTCATTTCACAAATAAAGCCACATATGTCTGTAGCAATATGAATTGCAAACTTCTATATTAGGTACGTGGTTTGAATATTGCTCACAAACAACTGATATTGTGTACCATTGAACTGTCCTTTGGGTGGTTTGGTATTTCAGAAGTGATAAGAAGTGATGCCTCGTGGGCAAATGCAACGACGCATTCCATCAGGCTAGCAGCAGCTGCCTGGCTGAAAAACTGCAGCTTGCGGGCTGCTAAAAGGTAATCAGTGTTTTATCTTTAGCTTCATTGCTTATGAGCCTATGCTAATTAAGTGGTAGCTGTTGGTTGCTTGTGGTGATCAATCAGCAGTAGGCACATGACTAATGCTTTGTCTTTCTAAAATATGTATGCAAACTGGCAGTATCAATACAACTTTCAAGGACCTATATGTACAGTTCTCAGAGAATGAAACATGACAATTTAGGGCTAAGCAATACACATACTTCCACCACCTTCATTTTGTGGTACATTGCATGATGCTGGCTTGTACACTTACATCAGATCCTATATCATCTAAAGTAGCCGGAAGGGTGCTAAAATACATTTTCTTGTCACGTTTCATCCCATGAGAGCTGTGCTTTTTCAACACCATGCATTGCTGTGGTCACAAGGAAGTGCGCCTTCTTGTGGATTCTAACTCAGGCCAGCAAATTTCTGTATACCAAAGTCATATACCATGCAGTTGCTGCTGTTACAATTAGTGCTCAAGAATGAAAAGTTGTGCTAAATTGTAATAATCATTTACTTCCAGGCAACAAAGGGATGAAGAAATTTTAGGGGAATCAGTAGAACATGTCTAGACATTCAAGTTATAGAGTGAGTTATGCCACTATCCTCCTATAAAGCTTACACCATCAATTGATGCTCGTGCTTCTTGCATCCTTGTGCATGCACTCTTCCGACAACCATTGAAACCCTAGCATGAAACGTGTAGCTGTGCATCCTTGGTGCTAATTGTTTTTTTTTATTTTGAATTTTGTGTCTGCTCCGTTAGGCTGGGTAGCAACAGCAGTAATGGGTTAAATATGGTATCTGCTTTGGAAAGCTGCATATACCATTAGCAGCTACTCATTGGTGTGTGGTCTTCATATAAAGCACCTTATGCAATATCTTTCTGTGGTATGTAGTCCTTATTTCCAAGCCACATTTGCTTGGAAAGTCTGCCTTTACTGAATTTGTACTCGATCAGCCTCTTTTATTTTTTCGTTGCTGCAATTTTTTTGAAGCCACAGGACCTGCCACCACCTGACCTCTTGCTTCTGTGGCAGTGTGGAGTCTGCAGACCTTGCTGAATGAACTCCCGTAGTGAAAACCTATGAAAATAAATATTTTGTTTTGCGTATTTTTCTGTGCCTTGGACATTCATTAATAAGTATGCCTACAGACGAGGCACTTCACAGTAGTTCGATAAGCCAGTTGTATTTAATGATAATGCATGCACATTTCCTTGCAATATCAATCATATTTCCCTGCAAAACCAAGAAAAAAGCCTCAATGCAACAATTCTACACGCAGTCTAATCGACTGCTTGCCAAGACTTCTCCTAGACGAATACTGAGGGAGCATTAGCTTGGCTTCTGGAGGGCTTGTAGAGTTCTAAGGCCAGTACGTACGCACGTCGATCGCCCGACGCTACTTCTGCGACCGTACGCGTTCGAGACGCGTTCGATGAGATGCAGCAAATGCGTGCTGCATCATGCGTCCCGCGTTGTCTTCCGCCCGTGAGGCGGGCTTGTCCCCGTTGAGCACCCAGCTCCAAGTATCAGTGGCGCACCGACGGAGGGGGGGTTTCGGGGGTTGTAACCCCCCCCCCCCCCGAGGCCGACCTAGGCACCCTCCCACTCCGTAACTGCTCCTATGTCCTAGAAGAATGTGGCGCTAATTTGTGTGCAAAAAGCCGAAAAAATAATAAAAATAATCATCGTCATTGATGTTACTATTATTTGGCATATTATTTACTTTTTTTGCACACGCAACAACTGTATAATCGCATGCCCGGCCCCTCAATGCAACAATTCTACACGCAGTCTAATCGACTGCTTGCCAAGACTTCTCCTAGACGAATACTGAGGGAGCATTAGCTTGGCTTCTGGAGGGCTTGTAGAGTTCTAAGGCTACTACTTGGCTTGTTCAAGCCGGATAGTAGAGAACTGTTTTGCTTGAACAAGCCTTGATTTAGACGTCTTCTAGGTAGGGTTGTGCTACCTGGGAATGAGCCAGTGGGCTAACCGGCGGGACTATCGACCTTGTGCTTCACCTTTGCAGAAATCAAGCCCTCTCAGCGACCTCTGTTCTGGTGCATCCAAGAGCTAGCAACGCCAGTACGTACGCACGTCGATCGCCCGACGCTACTTCTGCGACCGTACGCGTTCGAGACGCGTTCGATGAGATGCAGCAAATGCGTGCTGCATCATGCGTCCCGCGTTGTCTTCCGCCCGTGAGGCGGGCTTGTCCCCGTTGAGCACCCAGCTCCAAGTATCAGTGGCGCACCGATGGAGGGGGGGTTTCGGGGGTTGTAACCCCCCCCCCCCCCGAGGCCGACCTAGGCACCCTCCCACTCCGTAACTGCTCCTATGTCCTAGAAGAATGTGGCGCTAATTTGTGTGCAAAAAGCCGAAAAAATAATAAAAATAATCATCGTCATTGATGTTACTATTATTTGGCATATTATTTACTTTTTTTGCACACGCAACAACTGTATAATCGCATGCCCGGCCCTGCAATAATCGCATGCCCGGCCCCTCAATGCAACAATTCTACACGCAGTCTAATCGACTGCTTGCCAAGACTTCTCCTAGACGAATACTGAGGGAGCATTAGCTTGGCTTCTGGAGGGCTTGTAGAGTTCTAAGGCTAGTACGTACGCACGTCGATCGCCCGACGCTACTTCTGCGACCGTACGCGTTCGAGACGCGTTCGATGAGATGCAGCAAATGCGTGCTGCATCATGCGTCCCGCGTTGTCTTCCGCCCGTGAGGCGGGCTTGTCCCCGTTGAGCACCCAGCTCCAAGTATCAGTGGCGCACCGACGGAGGGGGGGTTTCGGGGGTTGTAACCCCCCCCCCCCCCCGAGGCCGACCTAGGCACCCTCCCACTCCGTAACTGCTCCTATGTCCTAGAAGAATGTGGCGCTAATTTGTGTGCAAAAAGCCGAAAAAATAATAAAAATAATCATCGTCATTGATGTTACTATTATTTGGCATATTATTTACTTTTTTTGCACACGCAACAACTGTATAATCGCATGCCCGGCCCTTCGTGAAATATTGAACCCCCCCCCCCCTGGCAGAGATCCTGGGTGCGCTACTGCCAAGTATTCCACAAGCACTGCATGCCGCACCGGAGCTGCACAATAGTGGCCGAACCACACATCAGAAGCACCCTGTACCTGCGTACATCTCGGCCCTACCAGCGGCGCAGTCAGGATTTCCAGGCCATTCTGGAATGAGGCGCCAGAGGGATTCATAAGCGACCTAAGGTGTTGCAACCCAGAAGCCAAAATCATAGCCTTCCGATCCATGGGGAAAGCAGCTTCTATCCTGATAACGTTCACCTCTGGTCCTATGCTCCCCAACCATAAAATACATGTCTGCGGTACAGTGATGCACAAAGTGCAAGGGCAGCCGTCATGCCTGTACTAATTTCCACAAACCAGCTCACATGTACGATGTGTGCCCTCTCCCAAAAACTGGATTGTTATTGGCAATGGGGTGAGAAGCATAGCATGCAATGGGCCCTTTTCATGCCAACATGCACTCTTTGTCGTGGGGATCATCTTACTGGCACAGGCTCGTGCGAAACTAGGCCACACCAACCTCCACAGCAGACATCGCTGAAACGAAGGCCAGCAGTGCCCACGGCCAAGGACTTTCCAACCCTAGTGCCCCATCAAGATCACCAGCGAGCCTGGACCAAAGCCACAAGTGCACCCCAAACGTCGCTGAGCAAAGAGGTAGCATCCTTGTGGGAAGGCGTAAGCTACCTAAGGGCAACCTTCAACCCTATATCTCCCCCACCCCTCCAGCCTTCTGTTATTTCATTCACACCCAACTTTCCAGAGCCTCATGTCAAAAGCAATGCCGGCCGTTGAACACTCCAGGCGCGAAATCCAAATTCAAAGATTTTGCAGAATGGCTACTCAAACTCAAAAGCATATTGAAGCTGGCATTGCTAAGCTTGCAAAAATGACTATCAGTCAAGTAACCACAGCTCTTATGCAAAAGCTTCCTCAAATAATTGCTAAAGCGTCTTCACTTGCTGTACTTGGCATTATCACTACTCCCATCCTTTGCCCCCCCTACCTTTCAGTGATGCCCATTTGACAGCCAATACTCTCCTATTGCACATTCTACAATGGACCTGCAGGGGGTTTCATCGCAAACAAAACCCTCTGCGGCAGCTACTCTGATTCCTCCACACTCCCTGATATAATAGCACTCTAGGATGAGATGAATTACGGTCACTGACCAAGTCGGATGAGTTGATCGCATAGGTCGGCGCACTCACTCATGAGTGCACTCACTCGCACTCCATCGCACTCATTTCATAGACATGAGTGGGAGTGCGAGTGAGTGCCAATGAGTGTGAGTGGGAGTGCGAGTGCGAGTGAGTGCAAGTGAGTGTGAGTGGAGGTGAGTGCGAGTGCGAGTGAGTGCCAGTGAGTGCGAGTGCGAGTGAGTGCCAATGAGTGTGAGTGGAAGTGAGTGCGAGTGCGAGTGAGCGAAAGTGAGTGTGACGGGAGGTGAGTGCGAGTGTGAGTGAGTGTCAATGAGTGTGAGTGGAAGTGAGTGCGAGTGCGAGTGAGTGCAAGTGAGTGTGAGTGGAGGCGAGTGCGAGTGAGTGCTTGGGAGTGTGAGTGCAAGTGAGTGCGAGTGCGAGTGAGTGCCAATGAGTGTGAGTGGAAGTGAGTGCGAGTGCGAGTGAGTGCAAGTGAGTGTGAGTGGAGGTGAGTGCGAGTGAGTGCAAGTGAGTGTGAGTGGAGGCGAGTGCGAGTGAGTGCTTGGCTTCTGGAGGGCTTGTAGAGTTCTAAGGCTAGTACGTACGCACGTCGATCGCCCGACGCTACTTCTGCGACCGTACGCGTTCGAGACGCGTTCGATGAGATGCAGCAAATGCGTGCTGCATCATGCGTCCCGCGTTGTCTTCCGCCCGTGAGGCGGGCTTGTCCCCGTTGAGCACCCAGCTCCAAGTATCAGTGGCGCACCGACGGAGGGGGGTTTCGGGGGTTGTAACCCCCCCCCCCCTCCCGAGGCCGACCTAGGCACCCTCCCACTCCGTAACTGCTCCTATGTCTAGAAGAATGTGGCGCTAATTTGTGTGCAAAAAGCCGAAAAATAATAAAAATAATCATCGTCATTGATGTTACTATTATTTGCATATTATTTACTTTTTTTGCACACGCAACAACTGTATAATCGCATGCCCGGCCCTTCGTGAAATATTGAACCCCCCCCCCCCCCTGGCAGAGATCCTGGGTGCGCTACTGCCAAGTATTCCACAAGCACTGCATGCCGCACCGGAGCTGCACAATAGTGGCCGAACCACACATCAGAAGCACCCTGTACCTGCGTACATCTCGGCCCTACCAGCGGCGCAGTCAGGATTTCCAGGCCATTCTGGAATGAGGCGCCAGCGGGATTCATAAGCGACCTAAGGTGTTGCAACCCAGAAGCCAAAATCATAGCCTTCCGATCCATGGGAAAGCAGCTTCTATCCTGATAACGTTCACCTCTGGTCCTATGCTCCCCAACCATAAAATACATGTCTGCGGTACAGTGATGCACAAAGTGCAAGGGCAGCCGTCATGCCTGTACTAATTTCCACAAACCAGCTCACATGTACGATGTGTGCCCTCTCCCAAAAACTGGATTGTTATTGGCAATGGGTGAGAAGCATAGCATGCAATGGGCCCTTTTCATGCCAACATGCACTCTTGTCGTGGGGATCATCTTACTGGCACAGGCTCGTGCGAAACTAGGCCACACCAACCTCCACAGCAGACATCGCTGAAACGAAGGCCAGCAGTGCCCACGGCCAAGGACCTTTCCAACCCTAGTGCCCCATCAAGATCACCAGCGAGCCTGGACCAAAGCCACAAGTGCACCCCAAACGTCGCTGAGCAAAGAGGTAGCATCCTTGTGGGAAGGCGTAAGCTACCTAAGGGCAACCTTCAACCCTATATCTCCCCCACCCCTCCAGCCTTCTGTTATTTCATTCACACCCAACTTTCCAGAGCCTCATGTCAAAAGCAATGCCGGCCGTTGAACACTCCAGGCGCGAAATCCAAATTCAAAGATTTTGCAGAATGGCTACTCAAACTCAAAAGCATATTGAAGCTGGCATTGCTAAGCTTGCAAAAATGACTATCAGTCAAGTAACCACAGCTCTTATGCAAAAGCTTCCTCAAATAATTGCTAAAGCGTCTTCACTTGCTGTACTTGGCATTATCACTACTCCCATCCTTTGCCCCCCCTACCTTTCAGTGATGCCCATTTGACAGCCAATACTCTCCTATTGCACATTCTACAATGGACCTGCAGGGGGTTTCATCGCAAACAAAACCCTCTGCGGCAGCTACTCTGATTCCTCCACACTCCCTGATATAATAGCACTCTAGGATGAGATGAATTACGGTCACTGACCAAGTCGGATGAGTTGATCGCATAGGTCGGCGCACTCACTCATGAGTGCACTCACTCGCACTCCATCGCACTCATTTCATAGACATGAGTGGGAGTGCGAGTGAGTGCCAATGAGTGTGAGTGGGAGTGCGAGTGCGAGTGAGTGCAAGTGAGTGTGAGTGGAGGTGAGTGCGAGTGCGAGTGAGTGCCAGTGAGTGCGAGTGCGAGTGAGTGCCAATGAGTGTGAGTGGAAGTGAGTGCGAGTGCGAGTGAGCGAAAGTGAGTGTGACGGGAGGTGAGTGCGAGTGTGAGTGAGTGTCAATGAGTGTGAGTGGAAGTGAGTGCGAGTGCGAGTGAGTGCAAGTGAGTGTGAGTGGAGGCGAGTGCGAGTGAGTGCTTGGGAGTGTGAGTGCAAGTGAGTGCGAGTGCGAGTGAGTGCCAATGAGTGTGAGTGGAAGTGAGTGCGAGTGCGAGGAGTGCAAGTGAGTGTGAGTGGAGGTGAGTGCGAGTGAGTGCAAGTGAGTGTGAGTGGAGGCGAGTGCGAGTGAGTGCTTGGGAGTGTGAGTGCAAGTGAGTGCGAGTGCGAGTGAGTGCCAATGAGTGTGAGTGGAAGTGAGTGCGAGTGCGAGTGAGTGCAAGTGAGTGTGAGTGGAGGTGAGTGCGAGTGCGAGTGAGTGCCAATGAGTGTGAGTGGAAGTGAGTGCGAGTGCGAGTGAGTGCAAGTGAGTGTGAGTGGAGGCGAGTGCGAGTGAGTGCTTGGGAGTGTGAGTGCAAGTGAGTGCGAGTGCGAGTGAGTGCCAGTGAGTGTGAGTGGAAGTGAGTGCGAGTGCGAGTGAGTGAAAGTGAGTGTGAGTGGAGGTGAGTGTTAGTGCGAGTGAGTGCCAGTGAGTGTGAGTGGAAGTGAGTGCGAGTGAGCGCCAGTGAGTGTGAGTAGAGCTGAGTGCGAGTGAGCGCAAGTGAGTGGAAGTGAGTGCGAGCGCGAGCGAGTGCCAGTCTGTGTGAGTGGAACTGAGTGCGAGTGCGAGTGAGTGCCAGTGAGTGTGAGTGCCAATGAGTGTGAGTGGTATGTATGTATGTATGTATGTATGTATGTATGTATGTATGTATGTATGTATGTATGTATGTATGTATGTATGTATGTATGTATGTATCCGTGGCCGTCTCGTTAATGGACTGTCCACGAAAATCGCTATGCCATATGACTGCATGACGAATAAAATGACAGGTAATTATATGAAAATCATGACATGCATGATTTACATGAAACGGTATTGGTGCTCTCCTGGGCCATTTTGTTAATGGGATGTATACGAAAATCAGTATGGCACAACATGACTGCATGACGAACATAAATGACAGGTCATAACATGAAAATCATGACATGTATGGCATGAGCGGCTTGATTTACATGCCACGGTCTTGGTACTCTCCTGCCCAGCTAGCATACAAAGAATTTATGACGACTTCGAAACGGATATCCAAGACGTTAACGTTGCAGACGGCACGCGTAAGAAGCCTGGGCGCGCCCACAAAATTTTGGGCTGGGTGCCATCCTCAGAATATATAAATGATAATCTGACCTCAGAGCTAACGCCTTAGGGGTTCAAATGGCGCCAAGGCACTTTTTGCACCCCTAAGGAACCAGCAAGCTCCGGAACCAACTCATCAATGTAAAAGACAGGCTTCCAAGTGAATCGTTTCCGGGTGTTGTGTATAAGATACCCTGCGCTGATTGCCGTGAAGTATATATTGGCGAAACAGGAAAGTTTTCTCGACGCCTCAAAGAGCACCAACGTGATTTGACTAAGAATAATCACATGACAAACGCCATCGCTGAGCACGCGCATACACACAATCATACCATTGACTGGGATAATGCCGCCACCGTCGCCAAGGAAAAGAACGTGTCATCGCGCCGGCTTCTGGAATCGCTAATCATTCAGTCGACGCCAGCTACAATGAACAGGTCACCAGGAACTATGCCTGCCGTTTACGCATGCTCGTTACGTCATGCTCTGCCTATATAATTGACAAAGACTTCTTGTCCTGCTCAGTGAACAAGGAACCCGTATGCGGTTCCGAAACGTCGATCAACTCATCCGACTTGGTCAGTGACCGTAATTCATCTCATCCAATGGCAGACCAGACGAATTTTCGTCGAACTCTTGACTACACTCTAGGATGCTGGCAGAAATGTATTGGCACCAGGATAAGCTCCGGTGCTATCTGACACTACTCCAAACCATAGTGTTGCTAAGTACGTTCAGCGATCTGTGCTGTACACTTGTCGTGTAGAGAACTCTCTGCTAGTTCACCCTAGGCTTGATTCCATGAATTCAGAAGTCCCATACCCTCTTCATCCTAAACTGCTATCTCCTTCTGAGGCGCCTAGTCTCAGAATCGATTGCTGTAATTTAAGCTGGCTCCATTTGCACAGAGCTCTCTGTGCTTTAATTCACACATGTGGACAGGGGCTACATGAGCACCAACAAAAGAGGGTCGGACTCGTACAACATCCTTCTGATTCTGGGCCTATCAATATGTAGTGATTTCAGCATCATACTCCTCACACACCGGCTGCAGCACATCCCTATCACCCCCTTCATGATTTATCTGCGTAGCACTGTTATACCATAAATTCCCACCTTCTGCATTCTTGGCCTGTGCCTACAGGATAAGGGGAAAAACAACATAACCCTGAAAGCATTAAACAGTCATAACAGAACTTTTTTGCTGGGCTAGTTGGTATGCATTCATATTAGCTTTAAGGTGCCGAAAGACGCGAAGCACAAGCAAGTACAGAGGGCAGAGCACCTCTGTCCTGTGTACTCGCTTTTGCTTCTTGTCTTTGGGCACCTTAAAGCTAACATGAAATTAGGACATCTTCTTACTGTGTCATACGTCGTAGAAGATTCTCACACTCACGTGGAGGTCTAAACAAAAAAAAAAAGACAGCCTCAAGGTGCTACATGCTTTTGTGCCTAGTCACATTCTCTATGGCTCTCCTTACCGGAACCTCTTCTGCACAGAAAAAGTTAAGACCAACACATTAACCCGCGTGGCTATCAAAGCGGCTGTTAACCTCCTGAAGAATACTAGCATGAAGTGGCTCTAAAAATTAGGAATCCTATACATGCCCTCATATGTGTATTTCGATAGTTGCGGTAATTTTGCCTGGGTGCTATGGACTCACTCAGAATTTGTATACCCGCACATGCTGCAGAGTCAATCTCACTCCCGTGTGCCATGTACATGGCACGCTTATGATCAGTGCCCTCCCTAAGAACATCCACCCAGAATACCACCAGCCCTAGCTGCCTCGTCGCGCCAGCTCTCCATAAGGAATATGGCACAGTGGGGGACGTGCTCTGGGTCCGTGTGTGGTACAGACTGTTCGGTAGCTTTATCTTACCATCCATCAAATTCCCAGCCTAAGCACTTCTTAGATCCCCCTGTACCTTGGAGGAAGCAGAGTAAGCTTCTATATCCTTAGCCATCGCCCAGACCAGTGCCACATACATGATTACAAGAAGACGAAAACAGCGCAGGACACAGAACAAGGAAGAGCACGGACACGGGCGCTGACTAACAACCATATGTGTTTATTGCAACAATCGTTGTGCATAAGTATGCCGCCACTATCAAAACGAAATGAACAAGATCAACATGCGCAGAACCAACTATACATATCTTCAATTTAGCAACTCAGGTGCGATATCTCCTTCGAAAGAAGGGAAATGGAGGGCAGGCTAACACATGCTTCTCCACTACTACGGATGTGATAGGCTTCTGATAAGAGACGAGCGTGATCCCCACGACGCTCGTCTCATATCAGAAGACCTTAAGGTCCCTGTCCCACTTCCGTCCCATTTCTCTGGAGTGCAGTCTTTGGAGATCACCCGCTGCCTTTTAACTACATGCTGTGTGGCTACCATGCCTATTGTTGCCGGCAAGAACAGCCTACCACCGGAACATGGGAGAAATGGGAGGCCTTCTTGCATCGCAGGAACCGGACATACAACTTCGCTGTGTGAACTACAGTGCCATGGCCCTGTGTTGTCTAGACACTGATGCGTAAAATGAGGGCTGCGCGGTGGCCCATGTCCTTTAAAACTCATTTATTCAATAAAGTTTTTAGCCTCCATTCATTTGCAAGACAGCGTGCTGCAACAGTGTGTGTTCTGGATTTGGTGAACTTTATAAAGTAGTTGAACGGTCAGCCCTGACAGCATAAAATCCACTTTCGATGGTTCACATCTTGAGAATGTCGTGGCCTAGACAACCGAAGTATGCAAGTGGCTCCAGCGTTTATGCAAAAAGGAAAACATATATGGGCAGGCTTCCTGCCATGACTTCTCTGTGTATGCTGTTACGATTGAAACGGCGCAACGCACATATAACGAACTCCAAGCAAGGTACTTGGCTGTGAAGCCTGGCCTCCGAGCCAGCGTGTTTCAACTCGCTCGTCGTTTGTGGCGATTGTGCATGTGTACTGTGTATGTGCAGGGTAGACGTGAACCCTTCTCTCCTCCTTCAGAAGCTCGTCCCACCCCGCTGCCGACGACCCGCAAGGTGCCAGTGCATCTGCTGTACCAATGACAGGTCCCAGCAAGCGAGCATCGTGATGAACACTGGGGACGTTTCACGAAAGGATATAAAAGGGGATAGAGAACGTGCCGCCCAGTCAGTTGCTCTCGGCAACCCCTTCTCTCCAGTACGTTGCTGTGCACACATTTATAATGTTCCCACCTGGCTCACCTGTAGCCATGTATTAAACGTTTGTTGTCTGTTATCTACGTCACCTTGTCTTCCCTGCTGGCCCTCCTCAATGGTAAACCTGGTTTCAGCTCCATGCAGGCGTTGTTAAAGGGTTGCCACACCACGCTACCGTAACAATGCCTTTATATGCCTTGTGCATGCTAGTATCAAGGGTGGAGGTGATGATGATGTATGATGTTTTCTGGCGCAAGGGCCATTTCACGGCCAAAAAGCGCCATTTCATGGGACAGAAGATGTGAGCAATGGTTATGGTAACTGGCTGTAAAGGGGCCTAAAATTCCACGCGCTAAAGGCGGGTAAACCATATACGTTTTAAAATAATGGCAGTGGCATGAAATGTGTGCAGTGAGAATGAGTGGCAAACCGTCATGACAATAAAACTATGGAGATAGGGTATGAGCACGAATGCCTCGTCAGCGCCCTTGTATCCAAGCGCCACGAGGCAGGTGCTTTATAATGTGTCTACCGCAGCAACGACTTCTCTTCAGAGGTCGTGCTGTGGATTACCAGGGTAAATAACACGAAAACTATGAACATCTCTTAAAAACGCGAACAGTGAATCATGTTTGAAGAGCGGATCCCTACCGATGAACATCGCTGGATGAAGAGGCATTTGTTCTCGATAGATTAATGGGAAATGCTTTTTTCTAATAGGATCTACATGACTGCATTGAATGAGAATATGTAGGACGGTAAGGGGTTCACCACATTTATCGCACATGGGTGGGTCGCCACCAGACAGAAGGTGTGAGTGTGTACTGTGTGTGTGTGTCCTGTTCTTAACCTTGTAAGTGAAACTTGTGTGCGGCGTGACTTTGATACCGGTGGCCAATCACCAAGGCGCGGCTTCATAACATGCAGTTTATTTTGCATGTGTATATCCCATGATCTCTGCCAATACGCTCTGAGCTGTCGTTTGAGGAAAGGTTTTAAGTCAAGCGCAGGAATAGCTATGTTTGTATTGGCAGTGCTCTCGTGGACGGATGCAGCTAGCTGGTCCGCCATCACGTTACCTTGGATCTCGCGATGCCCAGGCACCCAGCACACTACGACTTGCTGTTTGAATGTGTAGACTGTGCATAGAAGTGAGTAGAGCGAGACAAGGACGGGGTTTTTGTGTTTTTTAAGGGTTTTCAGAGCTTTTACCACGCTTAGAGAATCGGTTTATATTACTGCCTTTTGTTGTTTCAGTTGCTTAATGTGTTTAACGGCCGCAAGTATCGCATAAGCTTCCGCTCTGAAGATGCTTGTATTAGGATGCAGAAGGCCGGCATCTGAAAAGGATGGTCCGACCGCTGCGTAGGACACACCATATTGAGACTTCGATGCATCGGTAAAATATTCAGGATAGGTGTATTTGTGCTGTAGTTCTAGGAAGTATGTATGGATGCGTGCAATACGCGCAAGCTTTGTCACTTGTAAAAAGGATACATCACAGTCTAAGAGCTGCCGCTGCCATGGCGGCAGTTGTACGGCGGGGGACATCACGTGGTGCTCTAACAGTGGGACTTGCATTTCTCGGGCAAGACGTCGTACACGTAGCGAGTATGGTGCTCTCAATGCAGGACGATTATTAAATAGCTGAGAGCTAGATAAATCATTTACAGCACTGTACGTGGGATGTTCATGGTTTGCATTGACCTTTAGGAAATAGATAAAGGAACTGTAGCATATCTGCAAATCAAGTGACCATTCGTTAGATTCCACGTAAAGGCTTTCTACGGGAGTCCGAAAAGCACCCGTAGAAAGGCGGATGCCTAGATCCTGGACGGGGTCCGGCATCTTTAATGCGCTTGGTGTGGCCGACTGATAAATTATGGCCCCATAGTCTAGACGTGTAAGTATGAGACTTTTGTAGAGATTCATAATGCATTTTCTATCGCTGCCCCATGATGTACGCGACAAAACCTTGAGAATATTCATAGTCCTCATACACTTATTTTTTAGGTGTTTTATATGTGGTACAAAGGACAGTTTCGCGTCTAAAATAACACCTAAGAACTTGTGTTCTGTTCTTAAAGGCAGTGGATGTCCCTGTAGATGAATATCTGGTTCGAGGTTCAGGCCTCTTTTCCTAGAAAAAGAACGCAGCTGCTTTTTTGTGGATTGAAGCTGAACCCATTTTCGTCGGCCCATTTTGACACCTTATTAAGAGCAAGCTGAACCTGCCGCTCGCATATTGCTAGATTACAAGATTTAAATCCAATCTGGATATCATCAACATAGACTGAATAGAACATATTCCGCGGGATACACAAACCCAAGGAATTCACTGTTATGATAAAAAGTGTGCAACTGAGTACGCCACCCTGAGGTACTCCGGTCTCCTAGACAAATGGACGTGACAGAACGTTGCCGGCACGAACACGAAACGTTCGGTCGGACAGGTAGCTCTCGACTATGTTCAGCATTTTTCCACGTATACCCAGTTCTGAGAGGTCCCTCAATATCCCAAAGCGCCATGTAGTATCATACGCTTTGTGCATGTCAAGAAAAACAGAAAGGAAAAACTGCTTGTGTATGAAAGCATCACGGATGTTTGTCTCAATGCGCACGAGATGATCAGCTGTAGATCGACCCTCTCGAAAACCCCACTGATATGGGTCCAGCATTTTTTCGGATTCCAGGAAGTGTAGCAGCCGACGGTTGATCATCTTCTCAAAAAGTTTACACAGGCAACTTATTAAAGCTATAGGCCTATAGCTTGAAACCAAAGATGGATTCCTTCCCTGTTTCAAAACAGGGGTAACAATGGCTTGTTTCCAAGAACTAAGTATTTCACCCGAGAACCATATGGCATTGTACAGGGAAAGGAGCTTTTTTGCGTTTCGGAAGGTAAGTGTTTCAGCATTTTAATACCACACGGTCAGAGCCTGGGGCAGATTTGCTGCAGCAGTTTAGCGATGTGTGTAATTCAGCTATGTGGAAAGGTTCGTTGTAGGCCTCGTATTGTGCAGATTTTCGTTCTAGTTTCTGTGCCTCTATTCTTGCTTTATAGTGTTGAAAATTTTCAGAGTAATGTGCCGAGCTGGAAACATGTTCAAAGTGCGCACCCAGGAAGTTCGCCTGGTCTTCCAGGGTGTTGCCCTCTGCATTTGCTAAAGGGAGTGAATACATTTCTCGGCCTCTTATTTTATTAAACCTTCTCCAGACCTTAGCTTCGTCTGTATACGAGTTTATACTGGACAGATACTTCTGCCAGCTCTCTTTCCGGGCCCGCCGGCGTGTCCTCCTGCCTTGAGATTTGATGCGTTTAAAATTCACTAAATTCTCTGCCGTCGGGGAGTTACGGAGCAACCGCCACGCCTTGTTCTGCATTTTTCGCGCATTTCTGCATTCATCGTTCCACCAGGGAACACGCC
Organism: Hyalomma asiaticum; assembly: GCA_013339685.2. Lineage (NCBI taxonomy): Eukaryota > Metazoa > Arthropoda > Arachnida > Ixodida > Ixodidae > Hyalomma > Hyalomma asiaticum. The sequence goes on from CM023484.1 coordinate 124,767,084, forward strand.
GTTTGGGACCTGTGCCCTTCGTTTCAGGAACACACAGTTTGTTGTTGTTTTTGTGGGGTTTTACGTCCCAAAACCAGTTCTGATTATGAGAGACGCCGTAGTGGAGGGCTCCGGAAATTTCGACCACCTGGGGTTCTTTAACGTGCACTGACATCGCACAGCACACGGGCCTCAACATTTCGCCTCCATCGAAATGCAGCCGCCGTGGCCGGGATTCGATCCCGCGACCCTCGGATCAGCAGCCGAGTACCTTAGTCACTAGACCACCGTGGCGGGGCTCAGGAACACACAGCGACGCAGCATAAATTATAAGAGCTGTAAAATACTTTACAGCATCATCTATGGTTAGTGCGGACATCTCGGCCCATGTCACGTGGGTAAGAACTCGGTACTGTTCCCAATTGGCCGAGTCGAGTTTCCACCGAGGAACTTGCGGAGGAAGCTCATTTTGTTTCGGCGTACTTAGGATTATCGGGAAATGGTCACTCCCATACGGGTTTTTAAAAACACTCCATTTAAAATACTTTAAAAGCGTCGGCGATGAAATACTAAGATCTATGGCAGAATATGACTTGTTAGCGAGGTTAAAATATGTGGGCTCCCTCATGTTCAGGAGGCATATTCCGGAGGACAAAAGAAGTTGTTCTATAAGGCGACCTCGCGCATCGCAGCAAGAATCACGCACAGGCTACTGTGTGCGTTATATTCTCTAAGAACCAAAAATGGTTCCGGTAGTTCCCCTATTAATGTTTCTAGATCGCGCTTCTGAAGGTGATAATGTGGTGGTATGTACAAGGAGCAGATAGTAATGAGTTTATCGAAAAATACTGCTCGGATGGCCACTGCCTCAAGAGCCGTTTGGAGCTTCACATGCTGGCATGCCACACTTTTCTCCACGATTATGGCAACGCCTCCAGAAGATGCGGCAGCATCTTCGCGATCTTTTCGAAAAATTAAGTGTTGTCGGAGGAAGTTTGTCTGTCTAGATGTTAGGTATGTTTCTTGGACACACAGCACTTTTGGATTAAATTCGCTTAGAAGCTCTTGGGTGTCGTCTAGGTTTCGCAGTAATCCTCTAACGTTCCATTGCATGATTTTGTACGTGTTGAAAAAAACGTGCTGTGCGTCTCAAAATTTTTAGAATAAAGCTTACTTAACAGGGCCCTTGTTAGGCCCTGTAATTGGCGTCTTCTCTTTGTTGGAGCGGTCGAGAGAAGCTCACCGCTCCTTCGACGCCACCAGCACCGTTTGGTTTGGACTGGTGTCCATGGCCTCTTCCGAGGCACTGGACACCCGTTCCATGGAGTGGTGTCGCGTAGACTTCGTCTGGTAAGACGAAGCCTTAGACCCCACCGCACCGGAGGTCGACGTGGCCTCCTTGGCCCCTACGGTGCTTGTAGTGGCCACCGGTGTGGTCTGGTTGAGGGTGGGCGGAGCAGGCTGCGCTGCTCCCACCATGGGGGCGGGTGGCGTTTGCCGCGGCACACTGCGTGTGGTCCGGGCAACCGCGATAGGCAGTTGTGGTGCTGCCCCCTGTCGCACCACTTCGGCAAAAGACGTTTTCATTGCAAAAGACGGTGAAATGCGTTGTCGCGCCTCACGGAAAGTAATGTTCTCTTTGACTTTTAGAGTAATGATTTCTTTTTCTCTCCTCCAAGCTGGACAGGCTCTGGAGTACGCAAGGTGATCTCCATCGCAGTTCGCACAGTGTGTCTCATCGTGAGTGCAGCCTTCAGCAGAATGACCCGTTGTTCCACATTTTGGGCAAGTAAGCTGCCCTCGGCAGCTCCGAGAAGCGTGACCAAACCATTGGCATTTAAAGCAACGTCGCGGGTTGGGGATGTACGGTCTAACATGAAGTTTCACGTAGCCGGTTTCTAGAGTCTCAGGTAGGATATTCGAACTGAAAGTAAGTATGAGATGTTTAGTCGGGATTTCATTGCTGTTTCGCCGGATTGTGATGTGCTGCACTTGTGTAACGTCTTGATCTTTCCATCCATCCAGGAGCTCTGCTTCCCTCAGTTCTACAAGATCTTCGTCGGACACTACGCCTTTTACGGTGTTTATTGTGCGATGTGCTGTCACAGAGATCGGAAAATTGCCAAATGACACAAGGTGTCCTAGTTTGTCGTACTGTTCTTTGTCACGGATTTCAAGAAGATCGCCGCTTCCCATTTTCGTAGCTTTATAGCCTGGGCCAATAGACCTTTTTCAAGCTATCCCAGAATCCACTGCGAGCGCGTAGTGCAGTATGGGAAATGTGTGTACATTGGCGGAGGCAAGCTCGGTTTAAGCAAGCGCCCGACGCAGTGGCAGCTGTGGGATCGAAGCTACGACGCGATAAGAATCGAATCCGAGTTTGGTGAATGCAGTCTGTCGACGTAGCCTGTTCATCCGCATCGTGAAACGTGCGCAACATTTACATTTGCGCGTCCGAAAACGATGTACGTACACAAAACAGGCGCACGCTCAACGTGGCTATACTCCCCTTCGCTCTCGAACATCTTCAGGGCAGCATCTTCAGAACAACTGATCAACTGCATCGCGCGAGCTGCAACAATGACATTTGTCACTTACATGACGGCTGTGATCGTAACGTCAACAATCACAAAACTCGACAAATAAACACAGAAACTAAAATTCACACACTCAGTCTCAGTACTGCAACAAAAATGTTCACGCAACAGGATAGTTAACGCATAACATTTCAGAAAAACGAGATCACACACATGTTCACACAGCAGTCCGTGTGAACATCTAGGCTCTCGCAAATCTTCTCTTCTTCGTGCAGTAGTTAAGGTTACAGAGCATCGAAGGAAAGTGTACGCGATCGCACGTGCGCTGTTTCACCGACACAGCTGGACATGGCACGTCGGCGGAGCTAGCATACATCAAGGACCACTGTCAACAAAATGTGGTTTTACTAAAGTGAAGTTTTATTGAAAAGGGATCGAATCAAGCGGCGGGAACAGAGCCCAGCGGGACAGAAGAAAAGTACACGCACCAAGCACGAAGGGGTACCAAAATGAGCCGGAATAACCCACGCGGTAAATAGAAAACCGTACTCGTTTAATTAGAAAACAATGAATTACAGTACCTAGAAAGAACGAAAGGGAAGGGGTCAAGGGCTCGTTCTTTATTTGTTAGAAACAACTTAATGAGCAAACAGACAATGAAGCCTAGGAAAACATAGGGGAAGTTACTTGTGGTATTGAAATTGTGGAGAAAGTAGAAAGGAATTAAAGTGGACGAAAAGACAAACCTGCCCTCGGTGGGACCCGAACCCACGACCTTCGGATGTCGCGTCCGATGCTCTACCTACTGAGCTACAAGGGCGGTCGTCCCCCCGTCCACTTTATTGTGTATTTATGTAGGTATTATCCTGGGAGTGTTAGGCAGCGCCACTCGAGACCAAGGCGGCGTGTGTAGAACACACTTTCTTGCCAGTAGGCGTCACGTAGAACGTGAACTTAGATGAGATCGCTGCTGCCCAATAAGCCCTCGCATGCTACCTAAGGCACCAAGTCTGCCGCAACGAGGCCCAAGCTACGAAATAACGAAAGGGTCAAGGGCTCGTTCTTTATTTGTTAGAAACAACTTAATGAGCAAACAGACAATGAAGCCTAGGAAAACATAGGGGAAGTTACTTGTGGTATTGTAATTGTGGAGAAAGTAGAAAGGAATTAAAGTGGACGAAAAGACAAACCTACCGTCGGTGGGACCCGAACCCACGACCTTCGGATGTCGCGTCCGATGCTCTACCTACTGAGCTACAAGGGCGGTCGTCCCCCCGTCCACATTATTGTGTATTTATGTAGGCCTTGACCCGAGCCCTTGACCCCTTCCCTTTCGTTATTTCATAGCTTGGGCCTCGTTGCGGCAGACTTGGTGCCTTAGGTAGCATGCGAGGGCTTATTGGGCAGCAGCCATCTCATCTAAGTTCACGTTCTACGTGACGCCTACTGGCAAGAATGTGTGTTCTACACACGCCGCCTTGGCCTCGAGTGGCGCTGCCTAACACTCCCAGGATAATACCTACATAAATACACAATAAAGTGGACGGGGGGACGACCGCCCTTGTAGCTCAGTAGGTAGAGCATCGGACGCGACATCCGAAGGTCGTGGGTTCGGGTCCCACCGAGGGCAGGTTTGTCTTTTCGTCCACTTTAATCCCTTTCTACTTTCTCCACAATTACAATACCACAAGTAACTTCCCCTATGTTTTCCTAGGCTTCATTGTCTGTTTGCTCATTAAGTTGTTTCTAACAAATAAAGAACGAGCCCTTGACCCCTTCCCTTTCGTTATTTCATAGCTTGGGCCTCGTTGCGGGAGACTTGGTGCCTTAGGTAGCATGCGAGGGCTTATTGGGCAGCAGCCAGCTCATCTATGTTCACGTTCTACGTGACGCCTACTGGCAAGAAAGTGTGTTCTACACACGCCGCCTTGGCCTCGAGTGGCGCTGCCTAACACTCCCAGGATAATACCTACATAAATACACAATAAAGTGGACGGGGGGACGACCGCCCTTGTAGCTCAGTAGGTAGAGCATCGGACGCGACATCCGAAGGTCGTGGGTTCGGGTCCCACCGAGGGCAGGTTTGTCTTTTCGTCCACTTTAGTTCCTTTCTACTTTCTCCACAATTACAATACCACAAGTAACTTCCCCTATGTTTTCCTAGGCTTCATTGTCTGTTTGTTCATTAAGTTGTTTCTAACAAATAAAGAACGAGCCCTTGACCCCTTCCCTTTCGTTATTTCATAGCTTGGGCCTCGTTGCGGCAGACTTGGTGCCTTAGGTAGCATGCGAGGGCTTATTGGGCAGCAGCCATCTCATCTAAGTTCACGTTCTACGTGACGCCTACTGGCAAGAAAGTGTGTTCTACACACGCCGCCTTGGCCTCGAGTGGCGCTGCCTAACACTCCCAGGATAATACCTACATAAATACACAATAAAGTGGACGGGGGGACGACCGCCCTTGTAGCTCAGTAGGTAGAGCATCGGACGCGACATCCGAAGGTCGTGGGTTCGGGTCCCACCGAGGGCAGGTTTGTCTTTTCGTCCACTTTAATTCCTTTCTACTTTCTCCACAATTACAATACCACAAGTAACTTCCCCTATGTTTTCCTAGGCTTCATTGTCTGTTCGCTCATTAAGTTGTTTCTAACAAATAAAGAACGAGCCCTTGACCCCTTCCCTTTCGTTATTTCATAGCTTGGGCCTCGTTGCGGCAGACTTGGTGCCTTAGGTAGCATGCGAGGGCTTATTGGGCAGCAGCCATCTCATCTAAGTTCACGTTCTACGTGACGCCTACTGGCAAGAAAGTGTGTTCTACACACGCCGCCTTGGCCTCGAGTGGCGCTGCCTAACACTCCCAGGATAATACCTACATAAATACACAAAAAATACACAATAAAGTGGACGGGGGGACGACCGCCCTTGTAGCTCAGTAGGTAGAGCATCGGACGCGACATCCGAAGGTCGTGGGTTCGGGTCCCACCGAGGGCAGGTTTGTCTTTTCGTCCACTTTAATTCCTTTCTACTTTCTCCACAATTACAATACCACAAGTAACTTCCCCTATGTTTTCCTAGGCTTCATTGTCTGTTTGCTCATTAAGTAGTACCTAGAAAGAGATATCCGCAACAGACTTCGTTCACGCACTGCGCACAGTTCGTTCGTTTAGCACACACTGCCCGTTGGTCTACTTCGTCGTCGCAAACACATCGCTGTTTTGCAGTTGCCTGCGTAGGACCACACTGCAATGCCGACACAAACACGTACACAGGAATACAGCGTCCAGACCTCGGTGTTCTCCGCACATGCGGAGTGGAGATACAAGCCCATGATCACTCGGAAACGCACATACACTGCCAAGACTCCGGGAAACTACGTTGACGAGACATGCCAGCGCCCACCCCGTACGACCAGTCCGACCCCCGCGAATGACCCCCTTGCTCCCCTCCTTTTTCATTGTCCCGTGCAGCTGTGCGCCTGCTTACAAAAACACACAAAAAATGCGTTTAGCCTTGCTTCCATGTCACTCACTTACTCGGAGCGAAAGACGCGCTTGGAAAGGCTGGGCTTCGCTCTGCTGGGCGGCTGGATGTACACACATTTCCCAGAAGCACTTGCGCGCCCACGGGTGGCGCTGTGGTGCTTGAAAAAAGTCTATTGCATCAGTCAAGGATTTGGAAACAAGAAATGGTGGCATAGTTCGGACTGTTTTGGTTTCATGTTTACTGTGCACAACGTGGTACTTAGGAAAAGCTTGCTTCTGTTTAGCAAAAAGGAACGGTGTATCTTCGGTGCGCCACCTCTTCAGGGAGTGATCAGGGAGTGTGGGTAGGGAGTTGGCCATACGAAATGTGGAAAATTCGGCGGCGATGGTGGCCGCCCACCACCGAGCCCAACAAGGGGACGCTACAAGGTTGAGTAACACTTGGAGACGCCAGCCATGCATCGCCGCTATAACCAAATATAACTATCCGAGGTTGGATAATTACACAAGGTTAACCCTCACCGCCTGGAAAAGTCGGAAGTAAACAGAAGAGAGGAGAAGACAGGAAAGATTTAAAGTGAGAGAGAAAGACGAAGCTAAGAGGAGAGAGACAGGAAAAGGCGACTGCCGATTTCCCCCGGGTGGGAGGGTGGAGGTGCTGTGGTCTGCTGCTCTAATGCAACTGTATCCAGTCCCCTTATTTACAGCCTTGCCTTCGTCAAATGAACAGGTCACATTATGTGAGGCACAGTGAGGCAGTTACAATAAGCTTCCCTTCCCATGTTGAAAGATTTGTAGACTGCAAGTACTGTGTACAAATTTTGTTGCATGTGTAAGAACACGTGCAGATGCGGGTTTTTACATTCAACAGACTGCACATGTCCAAAATTACTTAGCGGAGTAAACAACACTGCATGTGGATTGTCAAAACCATTAGCCATTCCGTTACCTTTTTATTTCTGCACAGCAAATTCAGTAACATTGAGCTTCTTTCAACGGTTGTTTAGATGTGACTATGTGCTTAATTAATATTACAGAGCTGCTCGGTAGAACAGCTCAAACAACAAAGTAGGCTACAAGAAAGGCACTCACTTGTCGGTGATTTTGTCATTTCGGTTTATATTGTTGATATTGGTCATTTTTTGACTTATTTATCAGGAGCTCAGAAAAAAAATGTAGTCTAGGATGGCAAGGCTAAAGGCAGAATGCCTGCGTGACATAACCCTTATACATAGGATGATCATGCAGAATAGATTGTAGCTTCTTATACACCACCTTGGTAAAAGCAATTTGAACGAAAGCATAAATGTTTACCAGCAGAATAAGAAACTGTCTTCACAAATAATTACACATAATACACACAAAACGTATAATGTAGAACCTGACACTCAAGGTCTGTATCACGAATAGAAAGGTAATATGTTCTCGGCCTTTTTTGAAACAGTTCAGTAACCGAGAGACTTGGTGATCATTTTCGGATGTGAATTCAGGGAGCATGATAATAAATATTGCGAGTCATTTTGTGCTGTAGGTGGTCCTGCGAAAGGGAAACTCTAAGGTGGAAATTTTACTGAGTGGAACTTCAAAGGCAGTTCTGATAAAAACATTGAGCACCTTTCACAACTGCATCTTTTAAAATTAACTCTGTAAAATGCAGTTAATTTTTAAAACACTGTTTTTCAGGCAAGAATGTGTGGTATGATTGCAGTGCCCTAGGTTTTAAACGTAACCAACCACTTGCTCTCATAAACTTGGAAGACGATTAAGATGGGACTGGCATGTGTTACCTCATAACATACTACGGCTTCCTGACAAGCAAGTTTACCTGTGAGAGTCGGCACATGCTTTCCATTCTCAAATTGTAAATTCGTGCCACAGCAAAGCCACACTGCAGGAAATCCACTTATGGAAATTATGCTACAATTGCTCCTATCCGCTGCATTTCATTTATTAGAGCTGCAACATCCATATTGCCAACAAAGTGCACAGGAGGGCTTTTGTTGGAAGCAACTCTTAAAGTCGCAACTGAGGGCCATTTGGTCAGTGCAAGATAGCAGTTGAAGTTCTGTAGATGCTGCTGTGTACAACTGTGTGCTCGGGCACTTTCATATTTCTCTCTCGGCTCTGTATCCACAGCTATTACATATGGCTTCCAAAAGTTCCATCTCTGCGTTCACGTAGGTGGCATGCCCTTTGTGGGAGCAGAGATTTGCGGCGCCCATTGTCGTGGCCACCACATTTTCTACTTTGTGATGTGTTTAGTAAAGGTTCGAAGAATCAACCAACACCTTGTACTGCACTTGCCATTATGTATTCGTCGAACAGAAACCTTGCAATTCGGTTTTACCATACAGCATGCAGGACTTCAAGGGCCCCTCACCAGGTCTGGCGATTTTGAGCTGACAAATGCACTGTGTACATTATGTGATCACGATCATGCCTGCCAAGAACTGCATTGCTATGCACAGCGGAAGGTGCTTGAATTTCAAACTGAGCGTCACTTCCTCTCTTCTCAAATGCATCACGCGCCAAGAGGAGAGGATGATGCTCCGCACTGCCACGTGTCGCCGCGTGACCACAGAACACATCTGCACCACTATAAACCATGCTGGCTGCCTGAACCATGAATTTCCCTATCAGGAAGTAGCAGTCCTTGGAGAGGACAAACAGCTTCGCGCTTTTCGCCTTATTTTTTTGTCTTTTTCTTGTTTCACCCCACATAATCGGTATGTGGTGAGGGTGTCGTACTGGTGACCCTCGCCTCCTGAAATCCCAGTTTCGCACGGTTGAAACATTTGTGCCTCTGCTAATAATAGACCAATTTCAAATATTCTTGTGGTAGAACACTCTCTACGGGGCACTTAGTAACCTCCAGTGTATAACAAAAATTTACCATGTGGCCTGGTGAGGAGGCCTTTAAGTGGTGGTCACACAGGTAACTGTGAAGAGCTATCAAAAATCGTTCAGCTACACAAATTCAAAACTTCTTGTACCACGCTTCTGCTTGTTAGCCATTTCCTTATGCAAATCGAAGGTAGCTTCTTCCTACTCTACCAGTATCTGAAAATAAGCAACGACGCTTTGCTTGTGGCCTATTGAGATCACTTGCAAGGTATTAACCTTGTTGACGAGACGACGTGCTTGTTCACTCACCATCACTTGCGAGGTAAGACTGATAATGACTACATTTTGTACTATTGAGATTGTCCACCAGTAGTGCTGGCTTCCACTCTGTCACAGTGCAATTTGCAAGATGGATTTACAAAAAGAATCGCATGTACAATAGTTCACTGCTGGTGTCCGCAGCTTCAAGTTGATGCCTCAGTCTTGCTTTCTGGCAGCCAGTTTATTGATATCGCGGATAAATATGTTGCTTTATACTGAAGCTAAAAGCAGAGCATTTTACGAACCTAAGTACTTCATTAGGTTAAAGTATAACATTTTTTTCTGCAATCAAAGTGGTTCGCATTTTTAACCAACTTGAAATAGCAAAATCTCTGCTATCAACTCAAAGCCACATTTTTGGGTCTAGTCAGAATGGATGTTTTTCAAATTGGTGCGTTTCATGTCGTTTCTAGGGGAGTGGTTTTGATGTCATTGTTTGCCAATTGTCAGGAAGCATTATGGAGTACTCCTGTCGTTGTTGTACAACAGCCTCTTATGCCAAACCCGAAATAGCTCACTCTAGTCAGCATTCATTTTTTCTATATCTATAATAAAAGCAAAAAAATGTTTTTATCCCAATGCTAAAAGTAAGGCACAAAGACGTTGACACAAGAGAACAGAAGCGGACAAGATGAACGCCAACTATCAACTGAAGGGGAGCACTGTATCGTGCTCCGTGAACGAAACTCGATACTCGGAGCACATGGCTGCCAATGCTTTCAGCGTCATAGCTTTGCGCTGGGGACACTGAACTAATTTGTCGCAGTGCTCGGTGAGAGTGGGACACTATTTGAAGCGTTGATTCAGTTAGGTCCCTCTATGATCAACCAGTGCGCCCCAGTAGCACAAAGTGCACTGGCCACGCTATACATACAACTGCTTCACATTAGATGTAAAACATTTGTTCACCCTGCCTAATTAAATTTTCTTGGAAAGCTACACATTACCACCCATGTGACATATGACGGCCTTTAGTCCTCGCAGCACTATTTTAAGTTGTCCCATAACGTGTGCATGTGATATAGTGGAATGTCACGAATGCAGGGATTTATACACTCCCCTCCATTTGAATCCTCACCCCCCCCCCCCCCCCCCCCCGAAAATTCTTGCGTCAAATCAAAATTCTAAATTAACCCTTGGATCACTGTCTGCCATAAATACTTTATTTCGCAGTTTCAGAAAAGCCAGCAGGCCAATGGATCATTGTGAAAATGCAGGAACCTCATTCCTGTCCGATACTTTGTGATCACTGCAGCAATGCTCCCTCGTGCTGCAGATGAGATGGGTCTTTTTCTTCAATCCCTTTCTGGAGTTTTCTCTCTGGAGTAATGTTGATCTCTCTGCCAAGCAGGAAAGCTCCTTGTAATTATGGCACTTCTGCAGGAAAAGAAAGTGTAAAATGTAACTGGGCAACCGTAATTGCTTGAGAAAACATTGTGTATTTAATCACAAAAAGCACCAGCCCTGCTGTGCAGTAAATGTATAGCTCAATAAATGTAAAATGCTACCATTATTTAGACCTTTTTACTGCAGAAGCCACCTACTGGTCTCTGAATGCTGAAACAATGCCTGAGGCATGCGAGAATATCAGGGCAATGATTATGTTCACTGTACAGGCCACCACATGAACATGATTCTCAGAAGTTGCCACTGATTGGTGTGCCCATCAAGGTTCCATTTCTTCAAGGGACAAAATATAAGTGACATCACAATGGTCATTGTAACTTGGTTTCAGAGTGTAAAGGAAGTAACATGTTTGCATGCTCAAGGAAACCCTTGACAGGGGACAGCCCTGTTATGTGAAAAGGTGTGTATGCGTGGGTGCTTGTGTACATGTATAACGAGAGGGAAATAGATCAAGGGCTTGTTTGTTTGATACAATGTAATGAATCCCATTCGCAGTGAGGCCAAAGAAGGCATAGGGCAAGTTATATGTAGTTTTTAGCTGTAGTGCAGTAATTGCACGTAAATGAAAGGAAAAGTTTTGCTTTTCTATTTAACTACAAGGCCGTAGCACACCCGACAATTCAGCAACTGCTTTCAACATATTGCAACGCAGGCTCTGACGCCAATCAACGGACACAGAATTTATTATCACGGCGCTTCCGTGAGTGTGAGCTAGGTTGCTACGCATCCTCTTCCCACTTCTTGGTTTACGCCCTCCTCCCCCCCACCCTCCCTTTTTTTCCTCCCTGAGACAACCACCTTGCTGCGGTAGAGAGAGAGAGAGAGAGAAAAGGGAAAGATAAAGACAAGACGCGCACTGTCAAAACTAAGCATGATGGCAGGAGGAATATAGCAGAAACAGACGCGACGCAGTTGAGACAATTAGCCAGGCCTTCCTGGTATTTAAAAGTAGCGAAAGTGCTGCATCGTGGACATGTTGAAATTCATCGCATCACAATTCGTGAGAGGGCGCAGCAGGAATCTGTTCTTAAACACATCGGCAACCCAGATGACTTGGCAATGCTTTTTAGTTAGACCAAGGGGTCCCACGTGCGAATCCTCGAGTGTAAATGTTTTTAGGGGCGAAGCTCCTCTTAGTCTAACCTTGTCACGCGTCAGGCGTCAGTCGTCAGGCGTCAGTCGTCAGGCGTAACCCGCGTGCCTCCCGGCATGCGCTCGCCCTCGGCGCGTGCCTCTCTGTCTCTCTCCCGGCGCTGCCTCCCGGCGCGTGCCTCTGCTGTCTTGTGAGAGAGAGAGAGAAAGGCGCGCGTTGGCTATGGAAACGCTCTTTCTTAGAGGAACGCTGTACCAGCTCGCAAAGAAGGAGAGTGCGCCTTCACCCGCGAGAGACAACGTTGGCGCAGGCAGCGTCTCCTAGCCAGTTTCTTGATTGAGGAATACCGACTGCTCGCGTTGGAGGAGCGTTCGCCGGCAACCCATAAATATGTATATATATAGGCACTGGATCTTGACTTGCAATGAAATTCCGGTGGGAAATTTCACTTGTGCATAGTTGAACCATGAGGATTCGTAGCGTGCGCGTTAACTAAATTAATCCAGAACTCGGCACAATCTACGATGAACCTCCCGAGCTTCGCCCACGAACCATCATTCACTCCGTGGATATGCTGTAATTTTTTTTTCTGTATCTTTTGTCTTTTCTCTATGCTCCTGAGGTATCTTCTTTCGTTTCCCCTGCTTCCCTTTAACAATTATACCCTCGCCTGGCTTAACCACACACTGCACCACCTCCCCTGATGAAGCATTTGGATAAATGATGCATACAGGCTCCCACCACCATCATGGCTCTTCTACGAAACTCACCTGAGCACCAGAACAGGAACAGGCCTTCCTAGTGCAACACCATGACCAACACCTCCCAAGTGATCGAACCAACCAAACCTTGGAATTACGACGGCATCAACGGAGCTTCTAGTCACGGATGCGACCACACGGGTATGGGAACAAAAGACTCAAAAAGCCTCTGGACTCAGACAGGCTGTCATTGGAAATTAAACGTAGCGACTCTTAACACGCGAACTCTTTCGAAAAAATGGCCGCGTATCTCCGTGCTTCGCTGCAAATGTCATCGAAAGACGATAGCCTTCTACCGGCCTTACTACATGAGTCCCGGTTCATGTGTTTGTATTTCCCCGAGGAGTCGCGCAAGCGAGAGGGAAAACCAAGAGACGCGAGGAGAGAAAGGGACCGGCCGGAGGGGCGGGCGGCCGTTCCGCTGACTTGTGCTACCCGTTCGGCACGAGCGTGAGATATGGGCGCGATCTGGCCATGATATCGGGACACTCAAGAAGCTTGCGTAGTACGCAGAACTGCGTAGGAAACGTCCGCTTTTGCGCATCCTAACAAGCACTAGGGTCTTTAGAATTACGCATCTATGTATTTTCTACTAAAGGAACACACTGTCTAATGCTTACGTATTGATGTCGCGCCTCAGATATGCTTAATATTTGCTTTTTGGTCGACTGTGTTCAGAAGTATGAAGGTAGCTACCAGTACAAGCTCGGTGGTCTTTGAGGAACGGGTTCACCTTTCGCAGCAGGACATACACACACACACACACACAGACCAAAATTTCTGCATTGAAGTATCCAAAGAAAGACTATCGTCTTTAAAAGTGAAGCCAGACTAGCTGGACTACTAGAAGAATTAAGGGGTATTAATTGGGATATCATTGGCCTTAGCGAGGTTAGGAAACCAGGAGAAGGGTACTTATAGCTTAATGAAGGGCATGTTTTCTGCTACAGAGGACTGCCAGAGAAGCACGAGTACGGCGTGGGATTCCTTATACACAATGACATGGCGGGTAACATTGAAGAATCCTATAGGATCAATGAAAGGGTAGCAGGCGTCGTGATAAAATTAAATAGGCGATACAAACTAAAACCAGTACTAGGTTGCACACCAATGACCAGCTACAATGACGAGGCTGTAGAAACAGCAATGAACAAGGTACACGCCCAATATACGATTGTTATGGGGGACTTCAATGCGAAATTAGGAATGAAACTAAGAGAACAGGCAGTCGGGAACTACGGAGAAGGAGATAGAAATAGCAGAGGAGAGATACTAGGGGAGTTCGCAGAAGGAAATCACCTCCGTGTAATGAATACTTTCTTTAAGAAACGCAAGAAAAGGAAGTGGACGTGAAAAAGCCCCAACAGAGAAACGAAAAAAAATCACAGCATATCCACGGGGTGAATGATGATGAGTGGGCGAAGCTCCGGAGGGAATCATCGGTAAACCGTGAATCTTTCGCGTAAATCGCCCAGTCGATCATCATGTAAAGACGTGAGAAACACTGTATTCGTACGCTGGGATCTCGCGTTTAAGGGGGATATGCTGTGCTAGAGCCAGGCCTGCGCGGAACTGCAGGACAGTGACAGCGTAAGCAGGAGGAGCTACTTTCTTAGAGGCCACTACGCTTGAGGAAACTAGTGCAAGTAGAAGTGGTAGGTATCTCCTCGCCATATGTTATCATTTTGCCAAGTAGGGAAGTACCCACTACGCCATAATTACCAGTGCCTCCGTAATGGGTTCAAAGCTACAAAGCACGCAGCTCTGTGTTCTTTCAAATGATGCCTCGACTTCGTTATACAATCCATTTTCGCGTCGTGGAGCGGTGTATTACTGTTTTTCAACGTAACATTACGTTTGTTAATGCGATTCCGCGGGAGACATTATACCTGTTTAGGTCTTTCAGCGATAACTTTTCAACCACAGGCGTAGCCATCGAAGAGTCAGCGATATTGGCTTTTGAAAGAAAGAACAATTACAAGGCATTGTATAGACTATTGAGTGAATTACACGAGCTTGAATGTTTGCATCCGGGACAATATATTGATGAAATCCACAGCACCAAGGCGCAGTTACAAGCGTTGTACGCAGAAAAATACAAAGGTGCGCTTGTACGTGCGCGAGCGACCCGTTTTCTAGAAGAACAGCCTTGTAGTAGGTCTCTAGGTGATGAGCGCCAGCACGCGCTGTCTAAACAAATTGTAGAGATAGAATATGATGGAATTATTGTCAGTGAGCCTACTCTAATAACTCAAGCGTTTTTCGCACACTATGAAACACTTTTTCACAATCATGAGCCATTGGTTAAAGGTGCCTCTGCTAACAAGTTTATAACGTTGCTACCACAGTTGAATCAGGATGAGCGTGACTATACAAATGGAAAGTTTGATATCAGTGAAGTAGCTGCATGCATAGATTCGTTAGCGAGAAACAAGACGCCAGGCCCAGATGGCCTTACTGCCGAATTTTATCAGTGTTTTCGCTCAGTGTTGTCGCCGTTGTTACTTCAGGTGTACCGCGAGGCCTTGGACGTTGGGTACCTACCTGCTACAATGTATGAAGGGCACACTGTCCTTATAGCCAAAAGCAATGACGAAACTAAATTGCAAAAGGTCGATGGCTACCGGCCTATTTCCTTATGCAATGTAGATTATAAAGTTTTTGCAAAGATGCTAGCGAACCGTTTACAATACGTGATAAGGTCAGTGGTTGGTGAACACCAAACATGTGGCATCAGAGGTCGATCCATTCAGACAAACATCCATGTTGCGAGATCGGTGCTAGAGTGTGTAGCTGAGGGGAATGGGCAGGTTGCGATGGTACAGGTAGATCTGGCTAAAGCGTTCGACAAGGTGAATCATTCGTTCCTGTTCACTGTACTAGAGCATATAAATATCGGATCCCAGCTCCTGAAGGGTATCAGAACATGTTATGCTAATGGCTCAACGAGGCTCATAGTGAATGGCTCGCTCTCTGATCCGATCAGGCTTTTGTCATCAGTAAGACAAGGATGTCCCTTGTCGCCTCTTCTGTTTTGCCTGTATTTAGAACCACTTTGTCGGAGCATTCTGAAAGAACAAAATTTTCTAGGGTTTAAATCCCCATCAAATGAGATTCGGGTTCTCGCGTATGCAGATGACGTGGCCTTTTTCTGTGCGGATAAACTGAGTGTAAGAACTGCCCTTGCAATTACAGAAGAGTTTTGTGCGGTTTCTGGAGCTAGTGTTAACTATGAAAAAAGCTCAGGTTTTTGGTGTGGGCTATGGGCCACAATGCCGTCACACTATGCCGGCATTCAGTGGAAAAAAGATCTATGCTACTTAGGTGTCCCTCTCTCACAATACAGGAATAGCAACAGTCATTGGTCGGGGGAAGTTAAAAAGCTACAAAGTAAAGTGAGCTCTTGGCAAGGGCGCAATTTGTCGATGTTCAGCCGCGCTAAAGTATGCAACGTGTTTTTAGTTACCCGTCTCATATACGTGCTGCAAGTACTGCACTGCGCACGACTCCGAATTCAGGCATTGCATCGTGTATTTGCAACATTTATTTGGAGCTCCAGTTATGAATCCATGAGGCGTGACAATCTGTTCGTCCCACTTGATCGGGGTGGCCTCGGATTGGTCCATCTCTTTGTCAGGCAAATTGTTTCTAGACTGTTTTTCTTTCGAGAAAGCGACCATCCGTTTTTGCGTGAAATGCTACAGGTCCGATTAGTTCAGCATCTTCCTAATATAGTCGTTTCATCCGATGTCATAGGTATTTCACAGGCTCCTTGGGGCTTCCTCAAGGAAGTTGTAGATTCATTCCTTTTCCTGAAAGTTAGATTTAGCCTAGAGTATATTTTCACCGCGAGCCGAAAAGCGATTTCTGTTGCACTGGTCGACTCGATTTTCCCAGATCCTTTGTATCGGACACCTTATTTAAGTCGGCCTTATCAGGATGTACTTAGAAGGGTTTCAAAAATGTGTGTGCCTCCCGGTGTTAAAACATTTTTCTTTAAACTTCATTCGGAAACTCTCCCTGTCAAAACCTGGTTGAATTCGAAGGGCTGCTTCGTGCCATGGTCCACGAACTGCCGACTCTGTCCACGTGCGGAAACAATTGATCACTGTTTTGTTGATTGTACAGACGCAATATTTTTTTGGGACATTCTCCAGCGGACTCTTAAAAAGGACATTGACATCAATCCGTTCACAATTAGATTTCTACCGTTTAAAACGACTGCCCGTCCACCCTACGATATGTTTGTAGTACTTGGTTTGTACAGCCTATGGAGATCGAGACTTTGTGATCGCCATGCAGAAAATCCGCGTTCCACAAGATCTATCTACCGAGAAACTGTGGCCTATGTCAGAAGTGTGTACGCTGCCCAGGAAGTACCTCCTGACTGGATGCACTTGTTGGACGTCTGTGTGTGTTTGCCAGAGTTTTGAGTGTGTAGGCGTTATCTCCCTGTGACCTCAGTTATCATTTCCATGTAATAAAGAAAAAAAAACACAGGCGTAGCTCAGTGGTAGAACGCTCGACTGCCACGTCGAGAGCCTGGGTTCGAATCCAGGCAGAGGACACAACTTTCGGAATTTTTTTTTTCCATAAAAGTAGACGTGGCTACGTACAGTGGCGGTCAAAATTTTACGGACCACGGGAGCGCGTGGCGGATAGCACAGCGGCGCCTACTGACGGCTGCCTGCGAAGCTCGAGAGCGCGCACTGCGCACGCGTGCCATTTTTTACCTGCCAGCCAGCTGGTTCGCTCCCTTCAACAGCTCGCGCACCGGAACGCCAGAATATGCACAAGGTGTCACTTCTGCTGTCTCCGCGGAAACACCGAGCGGTGATATCGCGACGTGAAAAAACACGATGAATTAGACAACATATGACACGAGCGGATTTCTACTGCGGATGTGCTGCAAGCACGCATGCATCTATCGAGTGCCCGATTTGCAGGGTTCATTTTAAAATGAATACCGTATTTACTAGAATGTAACGCGAGGTTTTTTTTTTCGGATTTTCGTACCTAAAGTCTACCCTCGCGTTACAATGAAATGACGAAATTGAATATTTTTTCTTCCTGGACGCAATGAAAGGTCGCCCGCCGCGTTACAATCGTGGTCGCGTTACAATCGAGTAAATACGGTACTTGATTAGGAAATTAACAAACCAGTCAAACATTTTCAGCTCACTTGTGCTTTCCTGAAATTAGCCGCAGTACTTTTTGTAAACAAGGGAGACATTCACAATTGAATGCCACTTCGTCTTCAGCTACTCCGTGTGGAGAATGTGACGGTCATCTTTGGAAATGTAAGCGAGTCTTGAAATTGGTGACGCATCTTTAATCTCCCAGGATTTCTTTCGGTTCCCGAGAAAACATAAACCACGCCTGTTTCCGTTCACTTCTCTGCGTCTTTTCTACAGCAGCTCGATATCTGGATGTGTACGAGCTCATAACATGTATAAGGAGTATTAATATATGCATTGGTTTACCGCAATAGAGCGCAAAAGGCATCGCTGTTGAGTAACCTTATCACAAAGGTCGACTTCCGAAATGCTCACGCCGTATGCATGTTTCCGTCGCCGCGGAGCCTCTGGGACTAAGGCGTATACAATGCGGGGCACAGCGAGCATTGCCAGTACAAATTACATGTTTTCGTCGCGATATCACCGCTCGGTGTTTCCGCGGCGACAACAGAAGTGACACCTTGCGCTTATTTTGGCGTTCCGGTCCACGATCTGTTCAAGGGAGCGAACAAGCTTGCTGGCAGGTAAAAAAGGGCGCGCGTGCGCAGTGCGCACTCTCGGGCTTCGCAGGCAGCCGTCAGTAGGCGCCGCTGTGCTATCCGGCACGCGCTCCCGTGGTCCGCAAAATTTTGACCGCCACTGTACATCACCAACGAACACCATGGGATGTACAGACCCACGCCCTAAGGAGCTTCGCCCCTAAAACAAAATATATTTCACAATGTGCAGTGATTCAGGCATTGTACAAGACACGGAAGTAGTTAATAATGTAGAAATTTGTGACCACAGACTAGTAAGGGCGAAGATAACCCTCAATCTAAAGCGAGCAAGGACAAAGTTAATCAAGCGGAAACAGGCCAACCTCGATGGCGTCAGGGCGAAAACAGAATTCTGAATTGCCCTTAAGAACAAGTATGAGGCTCAAGGACAGGAAGAAGATAGGGATATAGAGAAGATGAACGAAGACATTACCGAAGCAAAAATTGAAGGTGGGGGCAAAGCACTGAGACAAGATGTGAATAAGCTCTTTGAATCTATTAAAAATTGAATTAAACAATGCCAACAAATGAGAATAACTAACTTAAGAGACAAGATAGAATTTGCCGAGCTGTCTAAGCTCATCAATAATAGTAAAGGCAGGGACATACGTAACCACAACGTGAAAGAAATAGAAGCAGCCATCGGAAAAGGAGTCAGCATCAAAACAACTAAAAGGAAGCTTTGTGCGGGAAAGAACATTTGCTAACTTCAGTGATATAGCCAAGGTGGCCGAGGATTTCTGTTCCGAACTATACAGCTCAAGTACGAGTCTCCCCACCATGAGAGTATTAAATGTCGAGCAGGACTCCAAAATTCCATGCGTCACTGCGGATGAGGTTAGGAATGTAACTATTGCGCACGCAACACGGACCACACAGAAAGAGTACACAGGACTAGCGAAGACTATCAACTGACCTGCCTCTGTCCAGGTCAGTTGATAGTCTGCGCTAGTCCTGTGTACTCTTTCTGTGTGGTCCGTGTTGCGTGCGCAGTAGTTGCATTACGATGTCAAACCAACTAGCCCGCCTGTCCGTTTTAATGAGGTTAAGAAAGCAATTCAGGGCATGTCCCGCGGAAAAGCTGCTGGAGAAGACGGCCGAAGCGCTGACTTGATCAAAGATGGAGGAGACCTCCCGACTAGAAAGCTTGAGACACTATACACACTATGCCTCAAAACTCCAAGTGTGTCAGTCAGCTGGACAAATGCAAACATTCTCCTATTATATAAGAAGGGAGATGTTAGACTTGAGAAACTACAGGCCGATCAGTCTACTCTCAGCACTTTATAAAATATTCACAAAGGTTATCTCAAACAGAATAAGGGCCGCACTTGAATTTAATCAACCAAGAGAGCAAGCAGGGCTCAGAAAAGGAAACTCCACCATAAACCACCTACATGCGATCAATCAAGTAATCAAGAAATCCGCTAACTACAACAAACCCTTCTATACGGCTTTCGACTCGCTAGAGATACCAGCACTTCTGGCAGCATTATACCATCAAGGAATATGTGGTAGCTACGTAAACACAATAGCCAACATCTGCAAAGTTTCTACAGCCACCCTATTCCTCTTTAGGAAAAGCAGGAAAATCCCAATGCAGAAAGGTGTGAGACAAGGAGATAAAACCTCCAGTGCTATTTACTGCATGTTTGGAAGAAATCTTCAAAAGACTAGACTGGGACGAGGCAGGGCTAAGGATTAACGGCGAATATCTATGTAACTTACCATTTGCAGACGACATAGTACTCTTTAGAAATGATGGCGACGAACTGCAAAAGGTGATTGAAGACTTAAGCCGAGAAAGCGCTAAGGTAGGATTAGGGATGAACATGCAGAAAATGAAGATAATGCTAAGTGCCACGGCGAAAAGATGTGTCTTCACGACCGAAAACCAGGCATCAGAAGTCATAGAAGAATACCCACATCTAGGACAACTACTGACAGGAGCACCTGCCCATATAAAAGAAATCCACCGTAGAATAAACACGGGATGGCGCGCATACGGGAGACATCCCCAACTCATGAACGGAAACCTACCACCATCACTCAAGCAGAAACTATATAACTATTGCATCTTGCCAGTACTGACTTAAGGGGCAGAATCTCGGAGAATTACAAAAGAAGCTAGAGAGGAATTTAAGAACCACACAGCAGGCGATGGAACGAAAAATGATAGGTGTTACTCTAAGATATAGGAAGACAGCCGAGTGGGTCAGAGAAAAATGGACAGAGGCAGGGCACGTGGTGAGAAGGCTAGATAATCGATGGACAGTTAGAACGACGGAACGGTACCAAGAGAGGGTAAGCGCAGCCATGGGCGGCAGAGTAAGATGGGGGAGGAAATTAAGAAGTTCGCAGGCATGAAATGGAATCAGCTCGCGCAGGACAAACAAGGATGGCGAGTGTTGGGAGAGGCTTTCATGCTGCAGTGGACATAAGATAGGCTGATGATGATGATGAAATGAAAGGAATTGCCTGAGGTGGACGAAAAAACATACATGCAGGGACCGAACCTCTCACTTGTACATAATGTGTGCAATGCTCTACCAAATGAGCTACAATGGCGGGAATTCCCTCGTCCCCTATATTGGGTATTTCTGTACATTTATTCATGGGTTCCACACTTATAGCCATGGTGGCAAGTGTGGAACACTTTTTTACCGAAACGTATCACGTAGCACATGACCACCTCAACATGGGTTGGCTGCTGATGAATTTCGTCCATTTTAATTCCGTTATATTTATGTCTTAATTTCTACAGTACAGGCAAAAACTACAAATAGTTTCCCCTATGCCTTCCTTTGCCTCACTGTCTGTTGGATTCATGAGGTGTACATACACAGGCATGCTCTTTTGCAAGGCCAAAAAGATAAGTTACCTACTATCTCAGCTACAAGGTCATCACACTAATTTCTAAAATTACCGTCTTGTGGCAAATGGGATGAGACTGTGTACAAGATATACGAGGATTTTCCAATACTCATTTAAAAAAATCCACGCATATCCACGGAGTGAATGATGATGAGTGGGCGAAGCTCCGGATGTTCATCGGTAAAAACCGTTAATTTTCCGTGAATCTTGCCCAGTACATCATCAAAGACGTGACAAACACTGTGTGTCGCCATCTAGCACTCTCCTATCACACTAGAGCACGCAGCGAGCGCCTCCGCGCCATCTATTGATCAATTCACGTACTAGTTAAGCAGCACCGCAGCGCTCCGACGGACGGACAGACAACAGACAGACGGACGGACGGACGGACGCCCATACATCTGAATGAAGTGAGCACCGCAGCGCCATCACGCCATCTAGTGAGCACTTCACGAACTAGAGGTGGCTACTACAAACAAACGAACGGAGGATAGATAGACCCACGGCATAAGGAGCTTCGCCCCTAATATGAAGGAAGGAATAGTGAAGTTCCGAACTGCAGTATGCTTTGTCAAACCTGCAGGTGCAGCTTTCACGTTGGCGAGATGCCTGTAATCATTTGTGTAAGGCCACGAAGTGTAACTGAGCTGTGAATGCATCACATGGTCTACCAGAATTTCTGAAATTTCCAAGTAATTGAAAAGAACAGACTCTTTTTCCATACGTAAGCAACCTGTAAAGGTGGTTTCGTAGCAGCATAGCGTCACAACACCGTGAAACAGCCCTTACGTCAGCCTTACGTCAGCCCTTACACTCAATGTCAATGTATGCAAATTACCTGTATCCCAAGTGACCATTTCTTGAGCCTTAGAGTGGGTTATAGGAGCTTACATTGGCTACGCTATACCGTGAAACACCTCTTGCAGGGGATATGCACAGAACTGTGAAGCCACGCTTAATGGCGATGTATGTATATTACCTGTACCCTGATTTAACAGACTTTTTTGCTTTAAGGTGGGTTATATGAACTCATACTGGCTAAGTACAGTTAATCTGAAATGTCACATGCTTTTATAACTTACACTCACTACTACACATACCTCAGTAAAATATACACTGATTAACTTAGAACAAAAAAATCCTGCAGATCCCACGCATTGTGGGAATCTGTGTTGTGCGAAGCACTAAGCGAGGAAATTGCTTGTTAGACTCAGCTTGGTCAGCCTAGTGCTACATTACTGTGACTATGATAAAGAAGTTGGAACCTAGGAAAGAAGACGAAGGCGAAGCGGAGGGGCGACCCACGAGGCACCTGTCTTCTTCTTCTTCAGATTCTATGACGCCATTAAAGTGATCGTAGCACACTTCAGTACGCGTCGAGTTCTTTATTGCCGTGCGCTACAAGATCGGCTTTGTCGTGTCATTACATATGGTGCCGAAACCCGGGATCTGCGACTAATCGACGACACGGACGGCAGCACCGACAAGAACGATTTCTCCGAGGAATAATCGTCGGTGTTTGGTAAGCCTCGTCGGTGGCCGCGCCCAGCAACGTCAACGAGTGGACGCAAGCCCAAGGTTTCCTGTGAGTGCACTGCAGCAATGGATCGTTTGAAACAGAAGAGATCATCGGCACGCGCTCAGAATACCAAGATAATCAACGAGGCGACAGCTATATTGCAGAGCGACAGCGCCGATAGAGCGACTCATCGCATTGAAGGAGCGACTGACATCCAGCAATGACAAGCTAAAGATGATATCAGAAGCGAAAGCAAGAATCAACCACAGCGAGGCACAGCCCACTTTGACTGCCTGGATTTCGTGTCGTTTTCGTGGCCTCACCGGTTCCCCGGACTATAAATCTGCGCCTTATTCCACTGGAGAACACTTTGGCGGTGGCGGCGGCAACGGAACAGACCCTTCATTGTCTTCGCTGTATTTTCCAGATCTACTTCTGCGGTCGGCCCATAAGCTGGAAGGTGCCCATATTAGCAACGGTCTGCGCATGCCCCACTGCGACAGCAAGAATCAACCACAGCGAGGCACAGCCCACTTTGACTGCCTGGATTTCGTGTCGTTTTCGTGGCCTCACCGGTTCCCCGGACTATAAATCTGCGCCTTATCCCACTGGAGAACACTTTGGCGGTGGCTGTATTTTCCAGGTTGGTGTCTTTTCTGGTAACTGAGCGCTATCCGTTTTATTCTCGCCGCCGCTCCTGCCAAAGCTGTTAGCATGCCTAGTGATTGTGTGTGCTGCGAGTGCAAGCAACCTCTGTCGAGTTTAGATGACTGTGTAACCTGTACAACATGCAATGCCAAGTACCACACAAGCAGTTGCGCTGGGATGTCGGAACACACCCTTCGGTCAAAAAAAGAATTGAACAGGAAAACTTGGAAGTGCTCGAAATGTAAAGTAACGAAGAACCACAACGAAGGCGCGATGCCAGAACCGCCCACCGAACCGAATTTAAAAGATATGTGCTTAATACTACACACGATCAATCAAAAGCTTGACGTCTTGATGCCCCTAAAAGAGACAGTTGATGGCATTCAAAATTCTGTACAGTTCATGTCAGACCAGATGCGTGACTTGTTCCAACGCGTAGAAGGAAATGAGCACGACATTAAAGAAATTAGAACTAGGATTGGAAGCCTAGAGATGAAAGATTTGAACACTGAGGCAGTTGAGCAGGAAATCGATGAGCTGGAATGGCGAAACCGACGGGCAAATCTAGAAATTCACGGTGTAAAACAAACAGAAAATGAGAACCTTCTGGATAAAATGAATGTGATTGCTGCAAAAATTGCTTTGCCACCACTCGATGAGAGCGACGTTGCCGTAATACACAGACTACCGTCAGCACGAGATAAGATTCCTGCTATCATCTGTAGATTTGCAAAGCAGAACATTAGAGACTTGTGGTGGACAAATAGGAAGAATTTCAAACAAGCCGATAAAGACGTTCACGTATTCGAAAACTTGACAAAAAGGAAACGCGCGCTGCTGAAGGAAACTAAGGAATGGGCCAAGATGCACAACTTCAAATATGTATGGCAGAATAACGGAAAGATTCTTCTTAGAAAGTCTGATGGCTCTCCAGTAAAAGCTGTAACCCATGTGAGTGAGCTTCGACTCTTAAACTGACTCCCTAAGGTTAAATTTTTCTTTCTATTTACTTGATCACACTTCAAAATGGATCCTGTTTTTGAAACCATATGCAATATACCATATGTGCTACCAACCAACTTCAAGAATTATCTTGGTTCAGACTTCAGTAAATCCTTCAAGTGCATACACATTAATGCCCAATCAATCCGCAATAAGGAAATGCAACTAAACGTATTTTTGCAAAATATAGATGTGATAACAGATATTGTAATAACTGAAACTTGGAGCACCAATGAAACCGATGTTTGTCGATTACCTGGCTATCAAACATACTTTCTTAATCGAGCAAGTGGTCGAAGTGGTGGCGTTTGTATGCTATTCCATAAACAATATCTATCCGAATTAATGCCCGACTACACTGTGTCCACAAATGATTATGAAATATTGTCTGTTTGCTTAGAAAGTTGTCTTTATGTTGTATGCTATCGCCCTCCAAGTGGTTGTATTGAAAAGTTTTTTGATATGTTTGAGTCCTTGATACATTTTACTCAAGACCATCAGCTAAAGCTTACTTTTGGCGGGGATGTAAATATAAACATGCTTAATACCGATCTCGCTGTAAAAAAGCTTGATTTCCTGCTGAAGGCAAATGGATTGTGTAATGTTATACAAAGACCAACACGTATTACTGCTCATACGTCGACACTGCTTAACCTCTTCATAACAAATACTAACAGGAGCCTTAAAGCAGGAATTTTTCTTTCCGATTTCAGCGACCATCTACCAATTTTTCTCTGTTTAACAAAAATGCATAGTAAACGAAAAAGTTCGTCTCATATCGTGCAGTCAATAACTGAACAAAATATACTAGAATTCAGAAACGTACTTCAAAAAATCAGTTGGAGTGACGTACTTAATGAAAAGGACCCAAACAGAGCCTACGAATGCTTTTTGGATACATTTATTTCAACTTACAACACATCCTTTCCTGAAAAATTAATAAAGCATAAACGACGTGCTCGAAAACCATACATTACAGATGCCCTCTTAATTAAAGTAAATGAGAAAAACAGGCTGTATCATCACTTCATTAAAACAAAAGACCTAAATGACCTTAAGGTTTTTAAAACATTTCGAAACCGTTTGAATAAAGACCTTCAAAAAGCCAGACGGGATTATTATAACAAGCAGTTCGCTTGTACTAAAGGACGTGCGGATATGATGTGGAAAAAGCTAAACCATCTCATCGCACATAAAGACTGTCTGGAGCTTAGCTCTATAAAAATAGGTGGTGTAGAAATATGGGAACAAGCTTTAGCTAATAAATTTAATGAATATTTTGTGAACCTTTCTAGCATTTTACGTACGTCTAACGACCTTAGTGGTATCAAACCAGTAGAAGAGACCATTTTTTTTATCCAGTAAATGACAACGAGGTTATGCATATCTTCAAACAACTAAATAGTACGAACTCACCGAGATATTGATGGTCTTCAACTGCAACCTATAAAATCCGTTTTCGACATTATTTTGCCCTGTTTAACGTACATTTTCAATTTGTGCATTGCTAAAGCTGTCTTCCCTTCTAGAATGCAAATTGCTCGTGTATCTGTGATTTTCAAGAAAGGCGACAAGAGCGACCTTGGCAACAACAGGCCCATATCCGTACTTCCAGTTTTTTCTAAAATGTTTGAAAAGATTATTTATGCCCGGTTAAATAAATTTGAGAGAAAACATAAATCTTGACAAATTCTCAATACGGTTTCCGCAAACATCTTTCAACAGAATCTGCGCTTTTAGAACAAAAAGAATATATTTTAAAAAAACTTGAAGAAAATGAAATAATAATTGGTATTTTCGTTGATTTTACAAAAGCATTCGACCTCCTTGATCACAGACTGTTAATTAAAAAACTCAACTGTTATGGTTTCCGTGGGCACGCGGGGATTTACTGAAATCCTATTTAGAGAATCGAAGGCAGGCGGTCAACATTAATGGCTTCACATCAGAAATGCAGACAGTTAAATGCGGAGTCCCTCAAGGAAGTATATTGGGCCATTTTGTTTTTAACATTTTTATTAATGACATAGTACAAACTTCATGTGCGAAATTCATAATATATGCCGACGATACAAGTATGTTCTTCTCCGGCAATGATTTAGACCTTATAATGGACACCGTAAATCACGCACTACAGAAACTATATGAATGGAGTGAGAGAAATGGATTACGTGTGAATGTCGCGAAAACAAAAGTTGTTATCTTTAGAGCAAGGAATAAAAATGTTCAACCGAATAAACAAATTACCTTTAACTCCACCCCATTAGAAATTGTTCCTACGTTTAGAAGTTTGGGTGTCCTGTTTAACGAATCGATGTCTTGGAATGACCACGTTAGTCATGTCATCTCCAAGCTATCTCAAGTAATTGGTGTCCTTCTCCGAAATCAGCATGTTCTTCCCTCAAGCACCATGATGTTGTTATATCACTCGCTTTTTGAATCCCAACTTAATTACTGCCACCTTATTTGGGGTAAGACATCAAAAGAAAACCTAAAAAAGTTAAGTATTCTGCAAAAAAAATTCTTAGGATTGTTGCAAATGTCCCTAGACTACAGCATACTGAAGAACTTTTTCATAAATATAAGGTACTTCCGGTTGAAAAATTATACGCGTATCGTTTATCTGTAGCATTCAAACGCGAAATAACCCAAAACACATCCTTTTTGCGGCAGGTTTCTAACCTATCAAAACGCGAGCGCACCCACACAACTCGGCAAACTGATGAATGGAATGTTCAAACGTATAAAAAACAGTATGGTTGGCAATTACTAGAAAATGAATTGCCAGGACTTCTAAATAACTTATGCAGAAAGAACATCACTCTAGAAAATGTTACAAAAAAAGCAATTTTTGAACATTTCTTTTACGAAGAGCCTTAATATTCCTAAACAAATGCATTCTTCCTTCGTTGATTAAAATATGTACCTAATGTTGTTACGTCAGTTTTTTTATAACATGATGACCACGTATGCTGATTACTTTGTGCATGAGATCTCATTTTGCCGTCTTTCATTTTTTGTATCCGCGACGTAAATCATGGCGTTGTAAAATGATGTCCTTTTTTGTTGTTGTTGCTGTTCCTTATTGTTCCATTTGCTTGTATTCTTTCAGCTTATATTGTATAACCACTTTCCACTGTCTAAAATGTTTATGCCTTCTTTTTCATGCGCCTAAGATACCGCCAAGGTGTTTGTTTGTTGTAGGTGTCCACGGCGTTGTCAAACTATCGAGAGATAGTTTTTACCGCGGGCTCCTCGGCTATCACGTTTTGTTTTGATGGCGAAAATAAACTGAATTGAATTGAATTGAAATGGAAGATCACATTCCAGCGGATGAGCTCGCGTCGGAATACGCCGAAGCAGCAGACTATGAAGATCAAGCGGTTGCGACACTTGCACGTCTTCAGTGCCGAATCGAGGACATCAACAACGCGCAAAGAGCCGTCGACGTTGGAAATTCGGCAAGTACAGTCCATGCTGTTACGAATGTCGGCAATGCAAACATCGGACCCCGCCTACCTCGGTTGGAGATCAAGCCGTTTAACGGCAGCATACGGGAGTGGACGGCTTTCTGGGAGCAGTTTGACGGCACCGTGCATTCAAATGCGACACTGAGTGACACGGACAAGTTCCATTACCTCCGAAATTACTTGAGAGGAGAAGCTGCTGCAGCAATCGCTGGGTTTGCCACCACAAGCGCATGCTACGAAAATGCAGTTCAGCTACTCAGAGACAGATATGGTGACAAACGGCAAATAGAGCAACACCATCTTCGAGCCTTGAGAGACATTCGATGCGTGGGACTGGCATCTGACGTACATCAGCTGCGCATTCTGTGTGACCAAGTCCAGATGAACATGCGTGGTCTCGACGCTTTCGGGGTGCCGACAAGCAGCTTTTCTGCGATGCTGTATGACATTCTACTAAGAGCACTGCCGCAAGAGATCGCCATTTCTTTTCATCGCCAGCGCCGTATAAGTGAGGTCATGCAACGAACATCGGCTGCTACAAGCGAAGGAACAGCGCCATCGTGTCAGGAGCTCGAGAGCTTGCTACAGTTTACTCGCATCGAAATAGAAAGCCGAGAGCGATCCAGGACACAAGAATCGACAGAACGCATTTACAATCGCAAGCATGTTCCATCGGCACCTGTCCTGCACACCACACATATGGGAAAGCAGAAAGATGGTGAGTGCTTCTTCTGGAAATCTGTGAGGCATGAAACGGAGGTATGCGACAGTTCTTTAACGATCTAAGAGAAGAAAGACAGACTAACCCGAAACATGAGGTGTTATAAATGCTCGATACCGGGACATCTAGCCAGAGATTGTCGAAGGCGCATACAGTGCATGACTTGCAAAAAAAGGCACGCAACAACTATGTGCAATCCAAACGCGAAGGAAGAGCATAATAAGAAATTGCACACAACGACAGCATGTGTTAATGACACACAGTCAGATCAGAGCGCAAGATCAACTGCCGTAACGAGCTGCCAACTTGACGAAGGTGTGCATCTACAAACCTTTCGTTCCTGGGTGGGAAGAGAACATAAGGCTTGCTACATAAGAGAAGCTCAGGGGAAGATGGATGCTTGAATCGATGAACAAATCGCAAGGTACGATTTAAAACAGGGAATGTCGCGGGAGCCAACGTTTCGACAAGCGGACTTGTCTTCGTCAGGGCGGCAACTGCCTTCTCCAGCGTTCGTTTATGTACGCCTTTGCACACTCTCCCCCGTCCTCAGAAAGAGAGGAGGAGAAGAGCAGCACCTGCGAACACACACACACAAAAGAAAAAAAAAAGGCGGGGGGGAGGGGGGTTGGGTGCAGGGGTATTTGGGTGACAGGTGTTAGCGTGACTAATATAAATGGCAAGAGCGAAAGCTTCCAGAGAATCCGCTCTTTGTACATATCTTGCAAATGCATTGTGTGCACAGGGCTAGAAAGCAGGGTGGAAAAAGGAACACACGCTCGGAACAGAAGTTACTCCTATGTCATGTGTCCCCCCCTCCACCCCGTGCCACCTGCCCCGCACCAACAATGCGTTTCACCGAAAGCTTGGGGCTAAAGAAAGGTGACTACACTGTTTAACATTCTTGTTCTCCTGGACACGATTCCCTGTATTTTCTGTCCCTAGGCGAGCGGAAGTTTCCTTGGAGTATGTAGAGTTTCAGTTCATCGAAATTATGACCTGTCATATTAAAATGCTGCGCCACTGCCTTCGGCAGGTTATTCGCGGTGTCCGCGCGGTGCCCGTTTAAATTAACATTAATTGGTTGACCAGTTTCGCCGACGTACTGCTTGTGACAGAGTGAACATTCCAACATGTAAATAACGTTCGAACTAGTGCAAGTGAAACTTGATTTTACATGATAGACATAGTCACTTCCCGTGCTTTTAACTTTAAGATCATTTTGAATATGCTTGCAAGTCTTACATCTGGGACGGGAGCAAGTTATTACGCAGGCGGTGCGCTGAGGGTTTACTTTGGCATGTACTAGCAGGTCCTTAAAGTTTCTATTACGGCGGTAAGTGACTCTTGGTATTTCCGGAAACGCTTTTCTAAGGCGATCGTTGCTTGTTAGTATTGGATAGTATTTCCGAAGAATATTATTTATGTTTGGAAGCGCATTGGAGTATTTCGTTATGAATGCTAGCGGCTGGTTGGCCTGCGCTTTAGGGGCTCTTTTTCTAGTGCTGGTGTCCTATCTAGTTTAAGCGCGTCATTGTATGCCTTGTTGAGAGCGTTGTGCGGGTGATTTCGTTCAGCTAAGGTTGCCTTTAAATTGCTTAAGTGGTGAACGTAATCCGCGTCGTTCTACAAATCCTTCTTATGCGCCTTGCCTGTCCTATAAATATGCCCTGTTTGCAGTGTCGCGGGTGATGGCTACTATAATCTAGATATTGCTGGCTATCCGTTAGCTTTCTGTTAAGTGTCGTCTTTAGTTTTCCTTTTTCGATGGATACTGTCGTGTCGAGAAAATCAATTTTACTAGAAGAGTGCTGCATGGAAAACTTAATGCTGGGATGAAACTTGTTAAAATGCTCAAAAAATGTGCTTAGTGCACTTACACCATGTTCCCAAATAATAAAGATATCGTCTATGTAACGGATGTAGGTGCGAGGTTTTAGCGGCGACAATTCCAAAAGCTGTGCTTCTAGTTCCCCATGAAGATATTGGCGTAGGTCGGCGCGAAAGGAGTTCCCATGCCGGTGCCAAAAATTTGCAGGTAGTTGGTCGAGTCAAATTCAAAGTAATTAAGTGTAAGTACTAATTTTAGTAACGTGATGTAAACTTCAGCGGCGTGTGCACGTTTGCTACTCTGTATTGCTTTCGAGAGCGCTTCGATTCCTTCTGTGATAGGTATATTCGTGTATAGGGAAGTGACATCTAGCGTTACCAAAATGGCCTGATCTGAAAGTGTTTATGTTTCGTTAATACACTCTATAATCCGCAGAAAGGGAGGCGTATCCTGAATAAAGGAGGGAAGGTTGGGCGGTATGTCAGATAGATGGTGATTAAGAAACTTCGATAATGGCTCTGTCGGCGTGTTGTTGTTAGACACTATGGGTCTTCCCGGTATTTCAGCAATAAGTAGTTCCTCTCTGCTAACCTTATGGATCTTAGGAAGGAGGTAGAAACGGCCTGCTTGTTTGTTATCAGGTATTAGGAACCGGTACTCGGATTGTGTGATTCGGATTGTGTGATTCGGACTCGGATTGTGTGGAACGGCAACTGGGCTGACATGAAGCATACTAATCCGTTTGTCTTCATCGTACAGATCGTCGTCACCCTGCTGCTGATACCAGTAGACTACGATGATCCAGGCCAACAAGCCTCAACCTATGCCATCCAACTGACGACCAACCTAGCGACTGGAACATCGACTGCGCAGATGCGAACCGACACCAAAGAAAATTGGATCTTTAAACCTACATCGTCTACAATCAGCACGGTAGCTGGCCACTTCAGCGGATCGCTGGCGGCGCTGCAGGATACTCTCCTGTGGAGCTTAAAAAGCGGACGCAACCTTCCACGAGCCATAGGGCACGGCAACTGGGCTGACATGAAGCATACTAATCCGTTTGTCTTCATCGTACAGGTAAGCAAACGCTACGGCACATGTATCCGCTCAAACAACGCTTGCTTGATCCTGTTGCCGTGCCCATGGCTACTGTGTGAAATGATCAGTGAAGTGTCGTCTTACCTATCGAAGTTGTTATTGCGTTGTGGTGATGTGGAAACTAACCCCGGACCTGACTTATCCCACCTTTCGAAACAAATCCAACAGCTCGCGGACGACGTTAAAGAAATAAAAAATACCCGACTCGCTTCCATCGAAAATAAACTAGACCAAGTGACAGCCATTGAAGGAAAACTCGCCTCTTGTATGAACCTTTTCGGTAGACTGCAAGAATCCGTCACAGCTATGGAACGAAAGCTCGACGAGTTAGACAACCGCTCTAGACGGTCTAACCTAATCGTCTACGGAATTCCAGAGAACGACAAGGGGAACGAAAAAGATCTTGATGTTGAAATCAATAAAAAAATAATAAGTGATGTTCTTAAAGGGGTCGTGAAAAGAATTTGGAGATGCCGGTTTGTAATTTTCACTGCTTCAATACGCATTCGACAAGCCGATTCCGAAATATTTCGGCGAAATATTCAGTGCACACTTAACAACGCGCGTTTTAAATCTCGGCTTTCTTGCGCTCCCGAAACGACTATGCGACACTGCCGGCGGGCGTGGAACTATTTGGTGACGTTGAGTTAAGATATTTTTAAGTTCAAAGGCACAATGAACTCGCGTTTGCTCTAAAGGAATCGATTTACTTGAAAGCTAGAAAGGAAGAACATACTTGGAAACCGTGCGGTGCCACCATTCGGAAGAAAAGTGGCAGCACGGTTTGCTTTCCCATACCCTCCGAGGGCGCGCCAATCTCGGAGGTATGACGGCTACTAAGATGACGTCATCTGCAGAGTTGAGGGGAACGCGCGCAGTGAAACCAAAACCGCGTTTTTTATCGCTCCAAACCAACGCACACGGTGCAACGGAACAATGCATATTGTTGATTGGAGGGTCAGGATCCCGAATACGCACTTAGTACAAAAAGTTCAGAAAACGTTTCACGACCCCTTTAAGCTTGAACCGGTAGCCATGGAACGAATTCACAGATTAGGTAAACCAGCCACAAACAAAACGCGGCCTGTGATACTGAAACTCCTAGATTTCCGTGACAAAAATAAAATACTGCAAAATTGCTCCAAACTAAAGGGATCATCCTTTGCAATTGGAGAAGACTTTTCGCCTCGGGTTCGCGAAATCAGAAGGAACCTATGGAAAGCAGCTAAAGTAAAAAGAGCGACCGGCGATAAGGTTTCTCTGGTATATGACAAACTAAAAATTAACAATGATCTATTTAGCTGGGATGAGGAATCTAATTGCATTCGACCGGCTTTCCGCAGTTCCCATCAAAAAAAACGCCGAAGCAGAAATGCGGACCTTGCGTCCACGCAACAACCCTCCGCGCATGAAATAAAATTTGCTAACATAAATGCTCGCAGCATCCAGCAAAAACTAAACTGGCTGGAATCCTTTTTACTCAGTTTTGAACCAGACTTTGTCGCCTTAACAGAAACATGGCTAACGGATGATGTTAAGGATTTCGAGATAACACCGCCCAACTACACAATCCTGCGCAAAGATAGAAAAACACGAGGAGGAGGCGTTGCTATCTTAATAAACAAAAATATTCCTTTCACGCCCCTTCCGGACGTTGAAGGGGTTGAAGCTATCTTTTGCAAAATACACTTTGTCTCCTGCCATGTCGTTGTCGGCTGCGTGTATCGAAGTCCTTCATCAAACAGCGAAGTTTTAACATCCTTGCACACCTACCTTTGTCGATACGTCATTGGAAGCAGACTAATACTGCTAGGCGATTTTAATCTCCCAGATATCAACTGGGACACGTTGCAACATCACTCCGCCTCCTCTGATATAATTTTTGACATTATGTTAAGCCTAAACATCTATCAAATTGTGAAACAACCTACTCGTGTAAAAGGAAATTCTGCAAACATACTCGACCTAGTTTTCTTGACCGATCATTTTCCTTCAGATAAAGTCGAAGTTCAACTACTCGATGGTATATCAGACCACCACGTAGTGGCCTGTTCGATCACTGATCATGGCCTCACAATACCTTCCAAGTCGACTGTCACTTATCTTGATTTTAAAAACGCCGATGATTCTAGCGTA
Source organism: Hyalomma asiaticum (assembly GCA_013339685.2). Lineage (NCBI taxonomy): Eukaryota > Metazoa > Arthropoda > Arachnida > Ixodida > Ixodidae > Hyalomma > Hyalomma asiaticum. The sequence continues at coordinate 124,800,586 of CM023484.1, forward strand.
GTCGCTTATCTTTCCTGTGAATATTGTCCTTTTGAAGAACTTGCTAATAATCCTGGATTAAACGTAGAATTGCTATGGCATAGATTTAAAACTATTATATTCTTTTGTATTGAAAGTTACATCCCTAGCAAAATAAAACGAACAAAAAGGCACAACCCTTGGATAAACCGGGAAATTATACACGCCAAACGCAAAGTAAAACGACTCAGAAAATTGTTAAAAAAGAGACCAAATGGCGAAACTCGCCTATACCTCACTTCAGCAATCACTTCTATGAAATCAAAAATAAAGACCGCAAAATCCTTCTACCTCTCTAATACGCTAACTAACTTTCTAAAAAATTCACCACAGAAATTTTGGAATTATCTTAGCCCTAAAAGCCAAAATTCTGACACTATGTCACAAGAAGAAAGTAAAGAAAGAGCGAACTTAATGAACAATTACTTTAAGTCTATTTTCACTAATGATGATAGGATCCCATGCCATATTCACTCCCACAGTCCTGATAGAATAGATGATATATCCTTAAATGAGGCAGGAATCTTTAATTTACTCTTAAAATTAGACTGCAAAAAGAAAGCCGGACCTGATGACATACCTAACGAATTTTTAAGGCGGTATGCGGAATGGATGGCAAAATATTTATTCCTAATATTTAACAAATCATTAACAACGTGCTCACTACCAAGCGAATGGAAAATGGCTAAAGTAATACCAATTCATAAAGGAGGTAACAAAACTGATTCTTCTAATTTCCGTCCTATTTCATTAACCAGTACAACATGCAAGTTGCTTGAACACATCATCCTTAAAGACATTACTACGTATCTCGAAGAAAAACTCATCCTATCACCACTCCAGCATGGTTTTCGCAAAGGCCTTTCTACAGTGACCCAATTAACCGAATTAGTACACGAAATATCACAAGCAATTGACAATCAAAAACAGATAGATCTTATACTACTTGACTTCTCCAAATCCAAACTAGAAGAGAAGCTCAGGGGAAGATGGATGCTTGAATTGATGAACAAATCGCAAGGTACGATTTAAAACAGGGAATGTCGCGGGAGCCAACGTTTCGACAAGCGGACTTGTCTTCGTCATGTCATGTAATGTAAGCACCCCGCCCTGACGAAGACAAGTCCGCTTGTCGAAACGTTGGCTCCCGCGACATTCCCTGTTTTAAATCGTACCTTGCGATTTGTTCATCAATTGACTTCTCCAAAGCATTCGATCGGGTGTCACATAAAAAACTAATCATAAAAATCGAAGCAGTATTAGGTAAAGTGCCAGTTAGCGACTGGATTAGCGCTTACCTATCAAACAGAACACAGTTTGTCGAAATTAATCACCAAAAATCTGAAATAACCCAAGTTACGTCAGGCGTACCTCAGGGCAGTGTTCTGGCTCCCATTTTATTCCTCATTTTTATAAATGATCTACCTGCATCTATCAAGACTAACATAAGGCTTTTTGCCGATGATTGTATAGTATACGAAGAAATTAATTGTCGCAATTACCACCTAGTCCTCGAAAACGATCTAAAGTCCGTATGTCAATGGTGTGCACAGTGGCAGATGTCATTAAATTTAGGTAAATCGGCTTTACTTAGAATAACCAGGAAAAACATTACATCTGAATTTTCCTACACCATCGGAAACACTCAACTAACTCCAGTTAAGGAACACAGGTATCTAGGACTAATCATATCTGATGACCTCAGATGGGAGGCACACATAAACCACGTAACGTCAACTGCAATAAAAAGGCTTTTTTTTCTGAAAAGGCGCCTCCCTTCAGCACCGCATTCAACGAAGCTACTTGCCTACAACACATTCGTCAGACCAGTACTTGAGTACGCTAACGTCGTCTGGTTCCCATCTACAAAAAACTTAATAAATAAACTAGAAAACGTGCAGAGGAAAGCAGTCAGGTTTATCTTTAATAAATACCGCACATCTGACTCCCCCTCCGAATTAATGCTAGAAGCAGGAATACCGAGCCTCCGTAACCGTGCCCAACTTGCTCGCCAGAAAATGCTATTTCAACTTTTCCACAATATGCTTCGCATCGATAGAAACAAATACCTATTCTACCCAAAAACTAGACCCTCGCGCCATAAGCACCCCCAATTTCTTCAGGAATACCGATACAAAACTGACCGTTTTAAATTCTCTTTTTTTCCACAAGCCATTACGGTCTGGAATAGTCTGCCTACACACATAACTACCTGTAAAAACGAAAATAACTTCCTGTCACTTCTTGAAAAACACCTCTCTGTTTCCCAATATTGAATTGTTTGTATAGTACTAACTTTGCCGTTTTTGCTTTGTGTAATGACATTATTTTCATCCTTTAACGACATATGTACGCATTACGTGGTTTTTTTCTTTTTTCTCTTTTTTAGGTATAAACTACTGTTATCATTATTGTTTTTGTTTTTTTTCCCCATGACGCGTTTCTTGTTGTATAAACGCATTCTTTATGTCTACCATGTGTGCTTGTTAAATGACTTTACGTATAACTTGTTATAATTGTTTCAAATTGTTCTCTGAAATGTACACACTTGTATATTCTTATTATGTATATGCCCTTCCTGCAAAAATCCCCGTTGGGATTGGCAGTATGTCTGAAATAATAAATAAATAAATAAATAAATTCGCTGGCTAAAAGATCTGTTATCGTACGCCGTATCCTGTTGCTGTATTCTACAGTTGGGTCGGAATCTAATTTTCGGTAATGTGCATTGTTAGAGCTACTTGATTGCCTCGTTCTTGCACTTTTCTATCGGACATATTACTATACTACCGCCCTTGTTTGCTGGTTTTATTATGATGTCGTTTCTGTCCGCGAGTTGTTTCAGGGAATCGTGTTCTTCGCGGGAGAGGTTCTTTGGTTTGCGACTCTGTCTTGTTTTATTCAGGATGTCTCTTGTGACTAGCTTTATGTACTGATCTAGCTCTTGGCATTGCTCAGAATCTGGTGTCCACGTGCTTGGCGGTCGGAGCGCGTCAGTATTTGTGTTTCCTGCCTCTACTTCATCAAAAAAGAATTCTCTGATCCGCAGACGCCTTGAAAACTCTGTTATGTCTTTGTGTAGCTCGAATTCGTTAACCGCATTATTTGTCGGGCAGAATGTTAGACCGCTTCGTTCTAGAAGACCTATTTCAACTGCACTTAGGCTCTGTGATATATCTACTACCTTGTTAGTGAGTTCTCGGCGCTGCACCGAGGGACATACTGTTTGTATTGCGCTTATAGAATTATTTTGGACGCACTTCGTCGCGTGGGTGCTTTTGCGCTTTTGCATAGCTATTATCTTGGCTTCTTTCCTTTCGACAAATTCGGCTAGTTCTTCTATTTCTTTACCAGATCATCATCATCATCATCATCATCATCATCATCATCAGCAGCCAATCTTACGTCCACTGCAGGAGGCCTCTCCCAATCCTCGCCATCCTTGCCTGTCCTGCGCGAGCTGATTCCATTTGATGCCTGCGAATTTCTTGATTTCGTCCCCCCATCTTACTCTCTGCCGCCCACGGCTGCGCTTACCCTCTGTTGGTATCCATTCCGTCGTTCTAACTGTCCATCGGTTATCTAGCCTTCTCATCACGTGGCCTGCCCATGTCCATTTTTTCTTCTTAATATCGTTCATTATGTCGACTACCCCCGTTTGTTCTCTGACCCACTCGGCTGTCTTCCTATCCCTTAGTGTAACGCCTATCATTTTCCGTTCCATCGCCCGCTGCGCCGTTCTTAACTTCCTCTCTAGCTTTGTAATTCTCCAGGTTTCTGATCCGTAAGTCAGTACTGGCAGGATGCAGTAGTTATATAGTTTCCGCTTGAGTGATAGTGGTAGGTTTCCGTTCATGAGTTGTGAATTTCTCCCATATGCGCACCATCCCATGTTTATTCTACGGTGGATTTCTTTTATATCGGTGGGTTCTCCAGTAAGTAGCTGTCCTAGGTGCAGATATTCTTCTACGACTTCTAATGTATGGGTTTCGACCTTGAATAGACGTTTTTTCGCCGTGCCACTTAGCATTATCTATGTTTTCTGCATGTTCATCCTTAATCCTGCCTTAGCGCTTTCTCGGCTTAAGTCTTCAATCATCTTTTGCAATTCGTTGCCATCATTGCTAAAAAGTACTATGTCATCTGCAAATCGCAGGTTACTCAGATATTCGCCGTTAATCCGGAGCCCTGTCTCTTCCCAGTCTAACCTTTTGAAGATTTCTTCCAAACATGCAGTAAATAGCGTGGGAGAAATTGTATCTCCCTGTCTGACACCTTTCTGTATTGGGATTTTTCTGCTTTTCTTATGGAGAAGCAGGGTGGCTGTAGAATCTTTATAGATGTTGGCTATTGTGTTTATATAGCTATCACATATTCCTTGACGACGTAGTGCCTCCAGAACTGCTGGTATCTCTACCGAGTCGAAAGCGTTTTCGTAATTTATGAAAGCCATATAGAGGATTTTGTTGTATTCAGCGGATTTCTCAATTACTTGATTGACCGCATGCAGGTGGTCCATGGTAGAGTATCCTTTTCTGAACCGTGCTTGCTCTCTGGGTTGATTAAATTCAAGTGTGGCCCTTATTCTGTTTGAGATAACCTTTGTGAATATTTTGTAAAATGCTGAGAGTAGACTGATCGGCCTGTAGTTCCTCAAGTCTTTAACATCTCCCTTCTCATGTAATAATAGAATATTTGCGTTTTTCCTGCTTTCGGGTACATTTGAAGTTTCGAGGCATTGAGTGTATAGTGTCGCGAGCTTTCCAGTTAGGAAGTCTCGGCCATCTTTGATCAAGGTTGCGGTTATGCCGTTATCTCCAGCCGCTTTTCCGCGGGACGTGCCCTGTATTGCTTTCCTAACTTCGTCCGCAGTGACGCATGGGATTTCGTAGTCCTGCTCGGCATTTAATACACTCATGGTGGGGAGACTCGTATTTGAGCTGTATAGTTCGGAATAGAAATCCTCGGCCACTTTGGTTATGCCACTGAAGTTAGTAACGATGTTGCCCTGCTTATCGTTCACTGCATGCATTATGTTCGTTCCCGCACAAAGCTTCCTTTTGGTTGTTTTGATGCTGACTCCTTTTCTGACGGCTGCTTCTATTTCTTTCACGTTATGGTTACGTACGTCCCTGACTCTACTTTTACTGATGAGCTTAGGTAGCTCGGCGTATTCTATCTTGTCTCTTGAGTTCGTTATTCTCATCTGTTGGCGTTGCTTGATTAGATTTTTAGTAGACTCCGAGAGTTTACTCACACATGTCTTGGTGCTTTGCCCCCTACTTCGATTGCTGTTGCGGTGATCAGATTAGTAATGTCTTCGTTCATCTTCTCTATATCCTCATTATCTTCCTGTCCTAGAGCCTCATACTTGTTCTTAAAGGAGTACTGACACGAATTTTTGACATTCTCGTATTGTTGCTGTAAATGAAAGCACTGGCGTGGAAAACCCCAAAAACAGTGTCATGGTGGCCCACAACACAATGAATATATTTTTAATACGGCTCCCTTAAAAGCCGACTTTCGGTTTCGATTTCGAGGGGGCGGTTTCATAGTGACGTATCAACATAGTCGGACAACGTCTGAGCCACGTAGGGACAGAAATTCTTCATAGCGTCGCTGCAACTCTGTCGTCTTTGGTCAATTACACCTGAGGCACGCAAACAACGGCAATTTCACGGTCGTCCAGTGACTCTGACCGCGATTTCGGCGATTTTTAAGAGCCCGTGTTCATACGTCATCGTAGTGTCCATTGCAATGGGGCTGGCTTGCTGTGCTGGGCGACGCGAACTTTAAAACCAAATTAAAATACTTTGTACGTGTTTCCTGTCTTCCGTGTGCGGAGGGCGTTAACAATACATGGCAAGGAAACGAAAAATGTATATTTTGCGCCGCCGCAAAATCGTGTCAGTACTCCTCTAAGTGCAATTCTAAATTCTTCTCTTTTCGCCCTGACGCTATCGGGGTTGGCCTGTTTCCGTGTGATTAACTTTGTCCTTGTTCGCTTTAGATTGAGGGATATATTCGCCCTTATTAGTCTGTGGTCACTAATTCTAACCTTATTAACCACTTCTGTGTCTTGTACTATACCTAGATCAGTGCACATTTTGAAATCTATTTCGTTTTTCGTTTCTCCGTTGGGGCTTTTCCACGTCCATTTCCTGTTCTTACGTTTCTTGAAGAAAGTATTCATTACACGGAGGTGGTTTCTTTCGGCGAATTCTACTAGCATGTCCCCTCTGCTATTCCTATCTCCTTCTCCGTAATTACCGACGGCACGTTCTCCTTTTAGTTTCCTTCCTATTTTCGTGTTGAAGTCCCCCATAACAATCGTATATTGGGTGTGTACCTTGTTCATTGCCGTTTCTACATCCTCGTAGAACTGTTCTACAGCCTCGTCACTGTGGTTGGTCCTTGGTGCGTAACTTTGTACTAGCTTTAGTTTGTATCTCCTATTTAATTTTATCACGAGGCCTGCTACCCTTTCGTTGATGCTATAGAATTCTTCGATGTTACCTGCTATGTCTTTGTGTATAAGGAACCCCACGCCGTATTCGCGCTTCTCTGGTAGTCCTCTGTAGCAGAGAACGTGTCCTTCATTAAGCGATAAGTACCCTTCTCCTGGTCTCCTAACCTCGCTAAGGCCAATGATATCCCAATTAATACCCCTTAATTCTTCTAGTAGTTCAGCTAATCTGGCTTCGCTTGAAAGGGTTGGCGTGTTAAGAGTCGCTACGTTTAATTTCCAATGACGGCCTGTCCGAGTCCAGAGGCTCTTTGAGTCTTTTGTTCCCATACCCGTGTGGTCGCATCCGTGGCTAGAAGCTCCGTTGTTGTCGTCGTCGTAGGTCCAGGGTTTGGTTGGTCCGGTAACTTGGGAGGTGTTGGCCATGGTGTTGCACCAGGGGGGCCAGTTCCTGTTCTGGTGCTCAGGTGAGTTACGTAGATGAAGCACGGTGCTGGTGGGCGCCCATATGCATCTTTTGTCCAAATGCTGCCCCGGGGGGAGGAGACTTTCAGAGGTGTTGCAGTGAGTGGGTTAATCAGGACAGGGTATGATTATTAAAGAGAAGTAGTCGGTACAAAGAAGATACCTCAGGAGCGTAGACAGACCATAAAGGATCAAAAGGTAAAAGGCAGAAGTGCTAAAAAAGAAAAAAAAGAAAAAAAAACTTCTTATACGCTTAAGGATTCGAACTCGGGACCCCTTGGTCTACTACAAAAGCATGGCCGAGTCGTCTGGGTTGGCCGAGTCGTCTGTGTTGTCGGGTCGCCGAGGTATTTAAGAACAGATTCCTGCTGTGCCCTCTCATCAATTGTGACGCGATTGATTTCTAAATGTCCGCAATGCAGCATTTTAGTTTAATGTTATTCAGTTGGTCGGTTATTACAATAAGCTGATTGTGGCAATGCTCTTTTAAAATATCTATTAGCGATAATGAAGCACTTTCTAGGACGTCATTCCATTTTTTCAATAGGCTAGGAGGAAGTACACCAAGCGCACATCTGGCCTTAATACTTAAACCTCTCGGAATTTTATTCTCTTTGGTGTAGCTAGAGTATTTAGCTAAATGTAATCTTTAGTTTGTTTGTTTGGCGGCGAGTTTCCGTGATTGTAGGAAAGAACGAGATTTGTGATTACCTAAGATGGATTCTCTGTCTGCACTCTTAGCTGAAGGGGGAGTAATGCGAGGGTAGGACAACTTCATTACTCTACCCAGAGTTATTCAACTCTAGGTGGGAGGAATGCGGTGTCAGCCGCGGGGCTTACTCTTCCGTTCAAGGAAGAGTAACATGGTCTGCGAGCTCCCAAGCTGCTTATGTAGAGTTAGAAACTCGCGGAACTCCAGCGTCCGTAGCGTGAACAGCGCCCAGTACTCCATCGTTCGCAAATATCGCCGCACAACGATATGCGATTGCAGCGTTGCCGGCCTGGACGTGGCAAGCCTCAACGTACCTTGATATCCTGAATATACAGTCCGACAAGAAAAAGTACACGCGACTCTCTGCGAGCGCGCCGCGTAAATATTGTGCGTCGGCGCACGCAGTCGGATCGCGTCTCCGGACGGCCTGCCTGACGCGCACCGATCGGCACCGACAACAGAAAGCAAGCCAAGAATTCCACCACCGCACTTCTAGTACGCTGTTAAAGACGAGTGCGCGCGCAAGGAGACAAAACAAAAAAGCAAAAGCAAACGCAGGCGGGTGGAGAGATATCAACAGAACAGCGCCGGGCGCCGGTGAGAGGATTCCGTCGGGCGCCAGTCTGCGCCAGTTGCGCCTGTGCCGGTGTGGGTGCCCGAAGCAAGCTCAGCCGTATCGCGGATATCGAAATTATATGGCCAGTTGGCTCTGTGAACGCTGCATGAGAATGGTGCTGTTGAGTTGACACACTGTGCGTGTTTTGTGCGGGCAGTCTCACTGTGTTCTCTTCGCTGAACGCGAAGGTTGTGATGCGACGGCAGGGCAACTGATGTCATGCAGCGACAGTGATGGTTTCGCCATGCCGCGACGCGCAAAAATAACCGTGCAAGCTCGGCCCATTCCGGCGCACCCATGGTAAGTCATGCATTTGTTTTGTTTGTTTGTTGGTTTTTATCGCCGCTGATGCATGTGTACGTGTTGTTCTACACAGCGCGCTGTCTAAGCGAAATTAAAGGCAAAAAAGAGGCGTTAGGCGCATATAGGAACGACGCGACATAAATGCGCGTTTAGGAACACCCGTGAAGGTAGTACAGGCGTCGGAAGGTCATTCGATCAGCTCACGAAATAGCCCCTTCACTGAAAAAAAAAAATATTGTGTGATATTATTTCATGCGAGAAGGCTTCAACTTCATGCTTTCGGTGCGTGAGACTGCGGCTATCGCAAATAATAATTGCTCGTGTAGTACGAGCTGATACCACGATATGATCGCGAGGCACGCAGTAGCGGATGGCTCGGGAAGTGCTGACCATCCGGTGTTCTTTTGATGTGCACTGATAACGCGTAGTATACGGGCCTCTCGCATTTTCGCCTTTTTCGAAAATGCGACCGCCGTGGCCGGGATCTAATCCTCGTCATTCCGGTCAGCAGCCGATGTGTTTATCACGTCGTCATGTGTCTATATGTGCATGTAACCCATATTTTTTTAACATTCGCTCAGTTCCGATAATCAGTTCTTTTGTTTTTCCCCCTCAGCCGGGCAATATGTCCACATTTGCATATTATTGGCGCCTAGTAACACTGGGGCGGCCTTTGACAAGGCGCTCAAGTGCAACATGTGTAACTGCGCGATGGACTTTACTAACATTGCGGACATTTTTAAAGTGCACATGTAACGTTGTTTCGCGTTTCTTTGCGTTTGTGCATTTCGTATAAATGTGTGTGCCGCACAGCAAGTATGAAGCTCACAACAAACCACTTACCAGAATCTTACTGTTAACTGTAACATGTGTTTAAAAACTAGATTGCTATAAGAGAAGCGAAGTAAGCATTTTCAATGAAGATTTCATTTTTATGTGCACAAAATGTCTAATGGACCTCGTTATTTTGCATCTTTTCCAGGAAGATTTTTCCGGTGAAGCAGCGAGAGTTGCTGGCCCACCACTTTTTCCACAAGATCGATCATGGGAAGGCTTCTCTGTGCCTCACGATGTGCTGGATCAAATTCGCATACCTTTAAGACTATGAATGAACAATGGGACTTGTGTGGTTGGCTATACACAAACTGCTGGCAATCATTTGCAAACACTCTACTGCGGAAAACGTAGCACTTTTTAAAGACCCCTGTGGAAACTCCTCCAATTCAACCTTCATTAAACCCTGACTGCTTCACAGCCTACTCAGCTTTCATTTAAGCTCATGCTACTTACTAAATGGATCAAATGTAGGCAATACTCAGTGCTGGGCAGTATCGAAGATACATGTATCTTAGATACTATCTTAGATACCCTTTGAGTATCTTGTATCTGTATCGCGATACATCTTGAAAGACGTGTATCAGTATCTGTATTTTCGATACATTGAAGAATGTATCGAGTATCTTAAGATACAAGATACTGATGTCGGAACATCACCGCGCGACACTAGAAATACTGGCAGAAGCCCGCTGCTCAAGCAGGTACTGCCGCCACTAAGCTTATAACGCTGATCCGCGGTGTAAACGAACAAACTGCGAAGCGCGCGACGCAATTGGGGAAAGCGCGGGCGGTGAGGAGAGGAGGAGAAGGAGACCGATTGAGGAGAAATTGCGCTGCGTCTAGCTTGCTTAACTGCCACAGTGACGTAACGCCCTCTCATGGGATTACAAGAAAGCACAAATGAGTGAGTATCTCAATGTTACGTATTCTAGTACTCCGTACTGCTTCGGGCGATCGAAAAGTTGGTCTTGTCTTCGGCATCCAGGAAGCTGTTTTCTGCAGATTTCTTTTGCAAAACTCAACATGGATAACGATGGCCGGCATGCTATCTTGGACGGCACGTACTTTTCTGTTTCTTCTTCGGATGGAGGAAATATGTTAGGAAGGTGCCTCGAGAAACATTGTAGTACTAAGTACTCCTTTCTCATGAGCGTCCCCACCCGCCACGGCGGCCTAGTGGTTAATGCGCTCGACTGCTGGCCTGAAGGTCGCGGGATCGAATCCCGGCCGTAAAGGCCGAAATCCGATAGCGGCGTTATACTTGAGTCCCGTGCAGTACTGTACTTAGATTAAGGAGCATCTTAAAGAACACCAGATGGTCTAAACTTTCAGAGCCCTCCAGTACGGCATCCCTCATAATTATATCGTGGTTTGGAGATGTAAACCTCAACAATTATTATTGTGACCGTCCCCACGAGCTCTTTCATGACATTTTCCACAAGCAGTGAAATTTCCAGTGTGTGATCTTACTTGGTAGGCTGACGACACCTTTTGCTGAGAAACATCGTAACTAATAATGTTACAGCACGATTCGTTATTTTATATATATATATATATATATATATATATATATATATATATATATATATATATATATATATATATATATATGACAACGTAATTCGCGCAATCAATGTCAAGAGTACGAGTAGCCGAGGTATCCTGCGACACTTTGTACCGCTACGATGTCTGGAATTCTCTCGTAGAGAGAAATTATTACAAAAATTGCACATTCGTGAATCCGTCGATGACGAGCGCTTTACGCGAGCACATAACTAGAATTTAGGAAGTCATTGCGGTTTTATGTCCTTTCTGTATAGAAGATCCGTCACAAAATATGTCGCTACGAGCGTTGTTACTCCTGTACACTTGTCCCGTGGTCCGGTACTGCGTAAACGGTATACGCGTACGGACCAGGTTAAACTCAAAGTCGTAATTGCGGCATCGTGCCGAGGTTTTGCATCGCCATTTTTATTATTAGGTGGGAAACCACTACCTGGTTGGCAAGTAGAGCATCGACTTCCATGAATTACAAAAACCACAAAAAACCGCCGACAGCGTAGCTTATACATAGCTGTCATGTTTAGCAGCCAAAAGAGCCCCAGTCAGTTGTTTGGGAATGAAAACAATATAATTATAGCCAGGAAACAACAGTTGTTGAGATACTAGCACATGTTTCATTCAAGTTAAACTTGGTTGGTCGCAGTTCTGAAATTCTAAAGCAAACACTCCTGTTCATAGGCGTTTTCTGCTGCATTATATATGTCTATAATATGAAATTTATAAATGTATCGAAGTATCTTAAGATACAAATGGCAAGTATCGTATCGGATACAATTATTGAGGTGGTATCTTGTATCTGTATCCGAAATACTTCTTGCCCGAGTATCTTGTATCGTATCGCGATACAATTTCAAAGTATCTTTGCCCACCCCTGGCAATACTTATATGCACGTCATTGCTTAGGTCAAAGGGGCTTTCCAGCCATGGTGCTTGGTATTCATTTATTTTGAATAGGAAAATAAGGCATGTACAATGTACCGCGATATTATTGTTAAGCAAGAAAAGATCCTGCAGGTCCCCCACACTGTGTGAATCGGCGTCATGTGAAGCAGTCTGCAAAGAACTTGCAAATGATGAATTCTTTGTCATTCAGCGAAGTGTTACGGGTAGAATCAAGCTCCTTGTGCAAAATGCATGAATACCCACTCAAGATGTATGCTTAACGTGGGCTAACCAGGAACGTTGATAGTATGGTGAATGAGTGATAGCTAATGGTATGATGTAACATTGATACTCACATTAGTCCAAAGCACAAATGTCTATTTTGTCAAAGAAAAATGCACTATATGGTGCGTGCATTGATGTGGTCTCAGAAGCATTGTTTGTTGAGATATTCCTAGGTATAGAGCAAAGTTGCATAATAGCATACAGACATATATGCGTTGCTATGATAGTGGTCATCATACATTAGAAATGCAATTCACATAACGCAAGCACCAATATAACAACTGCTGGTGCAATAGGCTTATTTACTCTAACCACGTTGGAGGAGCCGCCATAGTGGTAGTGGGCCTGCTTGGCGCCTTGAGGGCCCGTGTTCAATACCCCCCTACTGCTTCGTAGGCTGTGTGTGCATGTCTTTGTGTGTGTGTGTGTGTTATGTCTGCATTTCAAACGTAAGCTACGAGAAATGGTGTTCCTCTCTTGGTTTAAGAGCGAAGCTGCTTGAGCCGGTTATTCTGTGTCAATCATGAACAGCAAAATGTGTGTTGATCCTGGAAGCAATGCGCCATGTGAGGTGCAGAAAACTTCATGCAACGCTCAGTGTTGTGGGTTCGGTCCCTGCAGCCACGGTGTTTCATATGTCTAGTTTAGCTGGTCCTTGATTGACATAGGCCTTATCAAATCCAAACGCCTGTGGCGCATACTCGCATACTGTGGTCCAAGAACTACGGTTGTGAGCTATGCATGATTGCAGTATTGTTAATCATGACATATTTGATGAGTATATCAGGTTAGCAATATCAAATATTATGTCATTCGTGTTAGTCACACATTTATACCTTACCTCCAAAATGTTGGGGTCTACCAGGCAAATGAGATACATAGATAGATAGATAGATAGATAGATAGATAGATAGATAGATAGATAGATAGATAGATAGATAGATAGTAACTGTGTTCACCAGGAAGTGCTTCACATTTAATAATTCATCTGGTCACAACTCATAGCCCCAGCTAGCACGTAAACAGTTGAGTGCACTGATGTAGGCATGCCCATTATTGACAGTGGGATTATGAGTGAGCTGTAGTTGTATATTAGTTGTGTATTAGTTAAAGAGTGATGCCTTAGCCTATGTAATTACCATTGTGTGTTTGCAGACTCTATGTACTTTGTGCTTGCCATCTGTTAGAAACGTACGAACACATTGGTGCACTGTTGTTAAGAAATGCATGCACCACCGAGCATCATAGTAACATTCAAACTATATCAGGAAACAGTTCTTTCACACTGTTTTACTGCATCAAAATGCCGAGTATTTACGCTGTATTGTACACATTATTGTTCCATGGGCTCAATGTTCAAAAGCAGTTTTGTGCATGCTATGAAGATGTATATCTTTGCAGTGACATGATAGTTGTTACTGTTTTGATTCCAATAAAATATTAGAACAAACGTTTGTTGTGTTGCTTGTGGTGGGACAAAAAATTTTCATGCATGGGAACTACAGAATAAAACTTGTGAGTGAAAATAAATTGCTAAAATAGTGATCTGTCATTGTCACTGCTGAAGTTCTACCAAGCAGATTTAACTGGTATTTCTTGCAACACACTGTACGAGAGAAATAGGTGGTGGAAGAGAACAGTGATGTTCAAACAACGACTGGCTGTTCATTTAAAATTGCAGCATAGTTTGATGTGCGTAAGTGTAACACCAACTTAAGCATCAAGTGCATGGAATGCTAAGAATATTTGAGAGTATATGTCAGTGACTTTGAGCTTTGAGGATCTCCGCATCTGTCAGTCAGTCACCTGTGCCTGCTTTGTGAAATCTTCAGTTGCCAACAGGCATACTGTTCTCCTCCGTTGACAACAGAAAATGCGTAGACACTGCGTGTTTTCTGGAGATGGGTCATTTCACTGAAGAACAGAGTAACAGATTTTCTGTTTCTTAACATTGATACCGCAGCGTCTGTGTAAGAGGCCCAACGCCCACATTTGGAAAACAGAAATGCGAAATCCTTGGTTTTAAAGAGGAGACCTGTCTTGCGTAGGCACCTTGCGCGGCACGGCACGCCTTGCTCATTCGTTTTCATGATCACATGCTGTTCAAAAATAGGCGTAATTAGCAAGGAAAATAGCTGTCGCCGATGACCAGATTTAGTAGCTGAGTACAGCACATACGACGACAGCATGTCGCACCAAACAGCGCAATGCGCGCAGGTATATACTGATTGCACAAACAGCTGATCGCCAAGTCGATGTGGAAACGCCGCTGCCAGTGCACGATAGGTCACACGCGTATAAGTTATATATGTTGGTGTAGGACACCTAGTGACGTACGCAACTTTTGTATGCGAATGCGGGTGGTTTTTGAACCGCTAGGAACGCGCTGGTGCCAGTGGACGCGTGCGGCTCACGGCAGCATTAATCAAAATTGCTGAACAGCACATGCCTATGGAATACGCATACTTGAGTATGACACGCTGAGATACCTTACTTTTCCGCAGATGTTTGCTTACATTTAGCGATCGAAACATCTGTGATGCGCAGGGTAGCACGAAATTGAGCACAGATTTATAACGCGGTTGCCGCACGGCACGACGATATGAAGAATAATTCATAGCGCAGTGCTTTGCCGGTGGCTTTCTCACCGCCTCGCAAGTTCTGCATTGACCGAACGGAAACACATGCTCATACCAGTCAACTTCGAAGCTCTTAGGTGCAGGAGTAGCAATACATTCGGTAGATATATAAGGCGGCGAATAAAGCCGCCGGCAGAGCGTGTTGTGGTGGCATGATCGGTAGTGTGTCCGCTTGCTGTGCGTGCGTACCCGGGTTCGATTCTCATGTTGTTACTGCTTATTTTCGTAGTGTTGTATGTGCTTGATTTCTTTGATTTCTGTGTTGTGAAGTGCCCCTGTGATGTCCGGTACTGTCAGTTAGCCTTGGAATGTTTACTTTGGCGGTAGTATCGACGAGCGATACAAGTGCCGTGCTTACACGAATCAGCTCGCTTACCGCGTTTACTGGTGAGGTACTGTTTTTTTTTTTCGCTCGTGGTTCCGGATCAGCATTGTCTACGATTTCTTTTACACCTTGACGATTAATGAGAGCGTGGCTCCCGCTACGCTGGACCAGCCGCGCCGCATGGCACCGTACGTGTGCTCGGCACTGTTGCCGTGAAGAAAACAGCCGATCATAACGGTATTCGCTAATCGTAACGACGTCGAATATTATGTTGTTTCGTTTGAACAGGTAGTGTACTCAATATCCCGAAGGGTTACAAGGCGTTTCCATGGATTCTGTCTATATTTAGTGCTTAATTACACAGAACACCACTATTTTCACTGGCAATACAGGGAAAGTGGAGACACTGAATGCTTTGCGCAATGGGTGTTTATATGCTTAACGTTGTTGTGTTGTGTGTGCGTTGTGCATGGATGCATGTTTTATATATGCGATCTCTCGTTTACGCGCGTTCTCTTGACGTATTCGCTGTTGCATGGTACGATCGAACGCTTGGCGCCGCACCATTTTCTTTTTTTTCGTTACGTCCTTCATGAAAAGAGTGCTTGAACTCCTGCGAAGCATTACTTCACTCCCCTTCAGCCAGAGTGACAGAACTCTGTGCGTGAGAGTGCGTGCACTCTGTGCGGAGAGTGCGCGCACTCTGTGCTACAGAGAGTGCCTAGCACTCCTGAAAAGAGAGTGAAATATGGGACGGGCGTTTACTCTGTCGAAAGGAGTGCCCAGCACTCTACTGCAGCTAAGAGTGTGTTAGTCATCTGTGTTTGTTTCGAGCAGACCTTCGGGGGCTAGAGTTTACGGGTAGTCTTTGCTTGCCGCTTCTAGTTTTGGTGGTGAGGTCTGCCACGATGTCTGTCTGTGTATCTGTGTGTTTGCTAGCACATGTAGCTGCCTGTGTAAAAATAGTGCGTGTCTCTGTCACCTCTGCTTGTTGTATGTGTTTTGTTGGTGGTGTTGGCTTCACGTCCACCGTCTGGGTAGAGGCATCTTCCCAGGCAGCACGCAACGTAGGGCCGATATCGGTTTTATGGCGGCAAAGTTCGGCCCATCCACGGCCTAATGTTGCCGACAGCGAGCCAGTATCGGCCACGCCGCCGTCAATGTCTGGCAACGTCGGGCTACTATAGCCGCTGCCCCGCCGATATCGGCAGGCCGTCGACTGTAATCGCCAACATGGGGCCGCATATGCCGCGTTACTGCCGACATCGGCTGAGGCGATGGCTTTCAACGGCAACTATGGCGCCGATTTTGCCTTTCTACAGACAATATGGGCTGGCCGACGCCATTTATCGGCAACACTGTGCCAAGTATGCCACCTTAGAGCCCCCGTCGGCAAGCCGATAACTTTCTCCGGCAAATGTGGCGCCGATTTTGCCGCTCCTCAGAATCGCCTGAGCAATGGCGAATTTGGCGCGATATTTGTCCAGAAAGATTATTTTACAGGAAACATTGAGTCATTTCTGCTGTCCTGGAGGCAACGTTGACTACGCCGCAGCCTTTCATGGTTCATATCGGCCGGGCCTCTTTGGAAGCCTGCTGTATATAACAATAGAGATCCGATCGAGACAAGCATGACCGAAATTCACTTGAGAGATTCGACGTAAGACTCAGATGTTGAGCTTCATATATTCACGTATACGCGTTTCAGTGCCGGAACATAGCGCACGTGCGTTTTGAGCAGCATATATGACATTATGTTCGCGCGCATTGTTTTTAATAAGCAGGGCACACAAAAAACATGCATATAAGCTATTCATATATACATCTATAGGCTGTTTTGCGGGAACTTTGCGAAACAGGCTGGCGCAACAGTTAACATTAGCCAGAAGGATCGACAAGCATGGTGGAAAATTATCTGACAGCGCGCATTTAAATTCATAGAAATTTTCGTGCTTACATTGATGGGCACAACCACCACTCATATGTTCAAACAAAGATAAATAGTCGGAAGCGGCGCTCTATACGACTGACATTTAGCAACCTATGGAAGGAAAGGACATACGGAGGTAACAGCGCAACAGCGAGTGGACAAAAAAGGTCTAGCGCAGATATTATGGTGCGCTAAAGCGGAAATAAACTCTCGCAACCGGCGTTATCCTACTGACATTTAGCAGCCTATGCAAAAGAAGGGTATACGGAGCTAAGAGCGTTACAGCGAGGGGACAAAACAGATCTAGTGCTCATTCTATAATATTGCAGAGGATGTTAGGTGTTTTTATACACCATGAAATACATAGATCCTTTTGCGTTGCAAATTCAAATGAAGTGCTCTTGTCAAGACCACGACATTTGCGAAAAAGGCAAAAACGAAAAATACAAAGCAGTCATATGGCAAGCATTTTTTACCTCAAAGGTGGCAAACAAATGCACAAACGTATAATTGATATATAGAGAGCTTTTCTGGTGAGTTCTACTAGAGTGTATGTGATCACAAAGTGTTCTTGCGCAGGCGATGTGCGTATTTTATGGTATATAAAAACAGCAAGCATGCACTGAAAAAAAATCAGTTGAAAATCAAAGCTCTCTTCTGTTCCCTAGTTTCTTCATATGTTTGTGCAGGGTCACAGTATAAACCAACCGTCCTAAGTCAAGTTGTTGTTGACCACGTGCCCCTCCACTACATTTCATCAGTGCGTTCGCAAAAATAGTGCACTCCTTTCAAAAGCAGCTCCGCAACGCATGTATCGCAGCTCGCATAAGCTCAGCAACAGAAAATAATTGTCTACTTGTCGGGTAAACTTATACCTCCCTTTTCCACCTCCATGCTCTCTACTACTACACAGATACAATAGGCTAATAATTCCTTAATATGCCCACGGCATTGCGTATAATTCCTTCTTTATTATTTTTTTCTTTTTTGTGAACGACCGCTAGTGCGTTCTTTCCATACATATCGAATTCTCTTACACATCGGCCATCGCGGTTACCTTGTACTAGTTAGATGAGCAGAATATATCGAGCTTGACTGCATGCTCTGTGCAGCGAGTGTAGGATTTGTCTCTGACGTTCATATGAGACTATGGTGTCGATAGAAGCCCACATCTGCGTTTTCTAGTACTTAAAAACTAATTTATAACCAAAAAGAGTAAAATAAGGGCGCCAGTAGAGGTTCAGCGCAATATTTCTTGTCGCGCGGGAAGGGAGCACGTGTTTTTCTGCGCTGCAGAAACTTGCAGAAATTCACAATGGCGACGACGCGCGCCCTCGCTACGTTTGTTACGTGCAGTGCAGCATTTCGATCGCGTTTTCAGCTAGAGTGGGTGGTTCAGCCTCTGCGAAGTCCTATGCTACAGGTAGCTAGCAAGAGAACACATGCATACAAGCATACTCCATAAGCTGCACCAGGATGCACTTAACAAATGCAGTCCCGGCGGGTGTCCCCGCCATTGTGCTTTTGTCCAGCAGAAATGCTGTCTCCCACGCTTTGTGACAACCACAAAAAAAGAAAGAAAAACGCGCATATTCTGCCTAGAAGCAACCTATGCTAAGCTAGCAGAAACTAAAAAAAAAAGGAAGTATGAGAAGGGGGGGGGAGGGGGGGACGCGCGTCGCTTCCCGAACTGACTACCCTCGTCACGGCCCCCTCCCTGCACGTCCATTGTGCGCACTTACAGTTTGCAAAGAATGTCGTTCTGAACCTGCTTTCGGTGGCAGTGGTGACCCTTCGGAGGGGGAGACCGCGCAGTTTTCGGGGAAGTTTCTGCGCTCTCTCGTCGCGGCTGCTGTGCTACCGACATGGAAGGTGTACGAAGGAGTTTCAACGGCTGCACGCAGTCTGCCTACGCGTACCGCATTTATCGATCATTAAGTTGATTGCGCGATTCCTTGGCCAGTGTACCTCCTAAGACAATGCCCATCACAACTGTGACATCGGTTGTATATGAACACAAGCCTGCACCTTTTGGTGAGGCTACAGTGCCGTCGCTGAATTTGTATTGCTGACACACAGCTCAAGAGTGCAGAGCGGATGCCGAAATTCGGTAAGTTGCTGACCACTTTTCAGAATGGGGCCTGGCACTTTTTGTTGCGATGTTAAACCACCGGTTCCACCTTTAGGTATTATTTGTGTCGTGAGGTGCGTAGGCTCTATATTTTCGAATAAAGAGCCTACGCACATTGTCCCAAAGCAATTTTACTTCATATAGTTAATCCTGTGCTTGTATCAAACCCCCATTGTGTGGTGACTTGCAGTTCTCGTAACATTTTTTTTCTTGCCCGTATTTTTAAAGGTAACGTGATACCGAACACGCGCTGCTTGGTGTTGGACACGTGTGGCAGTTCGGCACGCGATGGCATTTTTAAAGTAGGCTTGAAAATATGTTCTTCATCTAATATCTGCTCATAATGCGCCTTGCACCTATCATTTAAGGACATCTTTGCCTAAAGACCCCATGCTTGGTGTGTGTCGTATTAGCTCACGTCTGCATGTTTTCCTTTCCGATGTATGCCAAAAATATGAAATTTAATATAATGCAAAATGCACCCATTTCAACTAATGTGCAGCTTTTAAAATTGCTTTGCAACAGAACCTTTACTCGTGTTTCGATTCTTTTTCCCTTGGGTATCTAAAGTGACACAAAGCCAAGATCTGGGGGTTGAATATTCAACATAGATTCATTTAATAGCAAAAGAACAACTTTCTTTTGTTATTTTCGAAAGTAGTGCGCGATTATGAGATGTTTCCGACATTTCTTGAATTTCCGCGTTTGTTCATGAGTCGCACATAAATTTCATACAATTATAGTATAGTGCTGATGTGCTCCACAGCTGTGCTAACTATTCACGCCTTTTCCCGCAGGCTCCACCCGTGCCGAAGCTTTTCCACTACGACGGTGCAACACGAGAATAGCATATTATCAATGCAGAGTTCACAAAATAAATGAAATAGTGCTTTTCCTATAAACGTCTCTTGTTGTGTTATTTGTTCTGTTTAGCACGCAGTAATAGAAAGTACAGAGGATCCACTTAGCCCCACTTATTACTGTGTTAATAAAGCTTTCGCGTATACATGAGAGGCACATTTGCACAAACTACTGTTGGTCCTTAGAAAATGCCTTCATAGCCCTTCGAAAATGTGAAAACACAAAAATATAAATTTTTGCAATCCAAACGGCACGACACACGTGGGGTAAACACTAGAAACACCATAGTGGCTGTGAACGGTCGCGCAAGGGGTTTCCCGATGTCGGCGTGGCCGACAACACGCCAAAAAAGCCTGAATGCCCGCAACATCGGCCAATGCTACCTAGCCAAATCCGACCCATTCTGGCTGGCCAAATTTCGCCCACTCTGGCTGGCCAAATTTCGCCCACGCTGGCTGGCTAAATTTCGCCCACGCTAGCTGGCCAAATTTCGCCCAATCTGGCTGGCCAAGTTCGACCCATGGTGGCTTCGCCACAGTGGAGCCATTCCGGCTGGCCGTCATCGGGCAGATGTGGGTGAAAGTAGCGCGAGCGCGATTTGCCGACTTAGGCCCGATATCGCTGCCGACTTTGGCCGACTTCACGCCTACATAAGTCCTGTGTTGGCGTGCTGCCTGGGTTGTGACTTAACTTTGGTGGATCGCGTGTTGTTGCTACTGTTGGTAGTGTTGCGTCTTGTTCTGTATGGGACGTTTCGTTAGAGCGTGTCCTTGGTGGCGTCTCCTTAAATTCATTCCTGATTCTGTATCAGGAATGAATTTAAGGAAACACCGGGAAGACCCATAGTGTCTAACAACAACACCCCGACAGAGCCATTATCGAAGTTTCTTAATCACCATCTATCTGACATACCGCCCAACCTTCCCTCCTTTATTCAGGATACGCCTCCCTTTCTGCGGATTATAGAGTGTATTAACGAAACATAAACACTTTCAGATCAGGCCATTTTGGTAACGCTAGATGTCACTTCCCTATACACGAATATACCTATCACAGAAGGAATCGAAGCGCTCTCGAAAGCAATACAGAGTAGCAAACGTGCACCCGCCGCTGAAGTTTACATCACGTTACTAAAATTAGTACTTACACTTAATTACTTTGAATTTGACTCGACCAACTACCTGCAAATTTTTGGCACCAGCATGGGAACTCCTTTCGCGCCGACCTACGCCAATATCTTCATGGGGCAACTAGGAGCACAGCTTTTGGAATTGTCACCGCTAAAACCTCGCACCTACCTCCGTTACATAGACGATATCTTTATTATTTGGGAACATGGTGTAAGTGCACTAAGCACATTTTTTGAGCATTTTAACAACTTTTATCCCAGCATTAAGTTTTCCATGCAGCACTCTTCTAGTAAAATTGATTTTCTCGACACGACAGTATCCATCGAAAAAGGAAAACTAAAGACGACACTTAACAGAAAGCCAACGGATAGCCAGCAATATCTAGATTACAGTAGCCATCACCCGCGACACTGCAAACAGGGCATATTTATAGGACAGGCAAGGCGCATAAGAAGGATTTGTAGAACGACGCGGATTACGTTCACCACTTAAGCAATTTAAAGGCAACCTTAGCTGAACGAAATCACCCGCACAACGCTCTCAACAAGGCATACAATGACGCGCTTAAACTAGATAGGACACCAGCACTAGAAAAAAGAGCCCCTAAAGCGCAGGCCAACCAGCCGCTAGCATTCATAACGAAATACTCCAATGCGCTTCCAAACATAAATAATATTCTTCGGAAATACTATCCAATACTAACAAGCAACGATCGCCTTAGAAAAGCGTTTCCGGAAATACAAAGAGTCACCTACCGCCGTAATAGAAACTTTAAGGACCTGCTAGTACATGCCAAAGTAAACCCTCAGCGCACCGCCTGCGTAATAACTTGCTCCCGTCCCAGATGTAAGACTTGCAAGCATATTCAAAATGATCTTAAAGCACGGGAAGTGACTATGTCCATCATGTAAAATCAAGTTTCACTTGCACTAGTTCGAACGTTATTTACATCTTGGAATGTTCACTCTGTCACAAGCAGTACGTCGGCGAAACTGGTCAACCAATTAATGTTAGATTAAACGGGCACCGCAGGGACACCGCGAATAAA
Organism: Hyalomma asiaticum; assembly: GCA_013339685.2. Taxonomy (NCBI): domain Eukaryota; kingdom Metazoa; phylum Arthropoda; class Arachnida; order Ixodida; family Ixodidae; genus Hyalomma; species Hyalomma asiaticum. The sequence continues at coordinate 124,822,797 of CM023484.1, forward strand.
CTGCCGAAGGCAGTGGCGCAGCATTTTAATATGACAGGTCATAATTTCGATGAACTGAAACTCTACATACTCCAAGGAAACTTCCGCTCGCCGAGGGACAGAAAATACAGGGAATCGTGTCTCATATACAGGTTCAATACTCTCCAACCTACAGGCATTAGTCCATTAGATACGGTAGAGTGTTAACAAAGACGACAAAAGGTTGAGGTATGCACAAGCTAACAATGTTTCTCCCAGAAAGTCTACTTTCAGGTGCTGAGCCCCCATCCAGTTCCAGGAGAACAAGAATGTTAAACAGTGTAGTTACCTTTCTTTAGGGCCAAGCTTTTGGTGAAATGCATTGTTGGTGCGGGGCAGGTGGTACGGGGTGGAGGGGGGGACACATGACATAGGAGTAACTTTTGTTCCGAGCGTGTGTTCCTTTTTCCACCCTGCTTTCTAGCCCTGTGCACACAATGAATTTGCAAGATATATACAAAGAGTGGATTCTCTGGAAGCCTTTGCTCTTGCCATTTATATTAGTCACGCTAACACCTGTCACCCAAATACCCCTGCACCCAACCACCCTCCCCCCCCCCCTTTTTTTTTCTTTTGTGTGTGTGTGTTCGCACGTGCTGCTCTTCTCCTCCTCTCTTTCTGAGGACGGGGGAGAGTGTGCAAAGGCGTACATAAACGAACGCTGGAGAAGGCAGTTGCCACCCTGACGAAGACAAGTCCGCTTGTCGAAACGTTGGCTCCCGCGACATTCCCTGTTTTAAATCGTACCTTGCGATTTGTTCATCGATTGCTACATAAGAGGAATTTTAGACAGCGGCAGCCTGCGTTCATTTATAAAGGAAGAACTCGCTACACGTTTGCAGCTAAAGGTAATCGGCGAAACGAAGCTGGCAATTAACACGTTTGCGTCTGAAGTACCTTCCCAACCACGGCGAAGTAAAATAGTGGAAGTGCAAGTGAGAAGTCAGTTTGGGGACAAAGAACAAGTCATCGAAGCTATCACAATACCAGTGATTTGTCAAGGTGTCGCACTGACGAATACTGACTGTTCCTTTGGAAACAAGCTTCGAGAACTAAAGATGGTATTAGCGGATGAGCTTACAATTCCTATGGCGCAAGCCGAGCCTGGAATAAGCTTGCTTATTGGATGAGACCAATTATAGAAGATCATAACCGGTGAAGTGATTAGAAGTCAAGAAATTGAAGGACTAGTGGGTATTAACACCATATTGGGTTGGACGCTACAAGGACCTGTGAAAAAAAGGAGCTTTGTGCAAAGCACATCCAGTGTAATGGTATGCGTGTTAAGAAGGGATATACATACGCAGGCGGAGATTAGTGATGGTCTGCAGTCCTTTTGGACTTTGGATGTGATGGGCATCTCCCCAGAGGAAGAACAGCTAACTTCGAGCACGTTGTCCAGGTTCCTAGAAAATATTGTAAAGAAGGATCGACGGTACGAAGTTGCAGTGCCGTGCAAAGAACCTGACATAGACCTCATCGAAGAAAACTACCTCGTGGCACGTCACCGCCTTCAGCGCCTTATACGACGACTATCAGCTAAAGAGGGCCTGCTTGAACGGTACGACCACGCCATCCGACAGTATGCCGAATCGGGACACGCGGAAGTAGTTTCCAAAAGAAAACCCAACGAACAGCGTACATACTACATGCCGCACCGAGAAGTTATCCGTGAGGACTCACTCACTACGAAGTTGAAAGTGGTATTTGATGCCTCCTCACATGCAAGAGACAAGAAATTGCTGAATGACTGCCTACAAACCGGCCCGAACTTGAATCCTCAACTGCTGCATGTCCTTATGCGATTTCGCTGGTACAAAGTACCAATGACTGCGGACAGAGAGAAAGCATTTCTGCAGGTTGGTGTTAGAGCACAAGACAGGGATCTTTTCAGATTCCTGTGGTTTGCTGAGAAGCCGACGTTACCATTCACGGAAGATTACATACAAGTCTGGCGAATGACGAGAGTACCTTTCGGATCAACGTCAAGTTTATTCATGCTTACAGCGACCATTCAACATCACCTCAAAACAGGCGTAGCAAACGAGCGGCACGGAGTGGCCCAACTACTTGCTAAGTCATTCTATGTAGACGATTTGCTAATCGGGGCGGAGAATTTACAAGCAGCTGTAGAGCTATACGCCACGGCGAAGAAAATAATGAATGACGCTGGAATGCCACTCAGAAAATGGACAACAAATTGTTAAGAGCTGCAGGAAATATTTGAATCAAGTGAACCAACTCTACCTAACAGCAGCGGACAAACGTCACTCGATGCAAAAGTGCTCGTAATGACATGGAACATAAAGACCAACAGCCTTACTTACAGCTCTCAAAATATTTTGTCATTTCAAGAGAAGGCTCAAGATACAAAGCGCTTCCTTCTGCAAACAGTATCTAGAGTTTATTATCCACTGGGACTGGTTGCTCCTATCGTGGTACGAGGGAAGATGTTATTTCAGCAGCTCTGGCTCCGTCGAGGCTGTGGTTAATTCCCGACCACTTACTTATGCTTGCCTCGAAGCCGGTGAACCATCCGCGATTACACCAGCACATTTCTTTACAGGCCAACAATTTACCACTTTGCCGGATGGTGATTCAACAGAAGATTCAGTGAACCACAGCAACGCGAAGGGATATTCACGCCGTTTACAACACCGCCAAACCTTACTGGATCATTTCTGGAGTCGTCGGAAGCACGAGTATGTTCTCACTCTACCATCCGCACATCGTTCTCCTGGATCTTCTTCCCGTAACTTGACAGTTGAAGACATCGTCATTGTGGACACACCCAACAAAACGAAGTTTCTGTGGCCTCTGGCAAGGGTTGAAGAAGTTTACCTCGCCAACGACGGAATTGTTCGCGCCTGCATGTTACGCCTGGAAGACGAAAAGAAAGGACGCCTGGGTAGCGGAAAAGTTTTGAAAAGACCCGCGCAAAAGATACACTACCTGGAGATCGGCGCTACCACAACTGAGGCCCCGGAAGATGTTGGAACCTAGGAAAGAAGACGAAGGCGAAGCGGAGGGGCGACCCACGAGGCACCTGTCTTCATCTTCTTCAGATTCCATGACGCCATTAAAGCGATCGTAGTACACTTCAGTACGCGTCGAGTTCTTTATTGCCGTGCGCTACAAGATCGGCTTTGTCGTGCCATTACAAAAGACAATATAGACACAAATAAAAGCCCATTACTTGCATGATAGTGATGATTCAAAGGGCAACACAGAGAGAAAGAAAGGAACAAAGAACCAAAAAAAAAAAGAAAGAGCCTCCGTCTGTATCTTGTCTCAAGATGCAGAGAAAAAAAGATAACAGCATATCCACGGAGTGAATGATGATGAGTGGGCGAAGCTCCCGAGGTTCATCGTAGATCGTGCCGAGTTCCGGATTAATTTAGTTAACGCGCTCGTTCAGTGCCCGTTCACCGGCACTTCATTGCAAGTCAAGATCCAGTGCCTATATATATATATATATATATATATATATATATATATATATATATATATATATATATATATATATATATATATATATATGGGTGGCCGGTGAACGGTTCTCCAACGCGAGTAGTTGGTATTTCTCAATCAAGAAACTCGCTAGGAGGCGCTGCCTGCGTCAGGCTTGTCTCTCGCGGGTGAGGGCGCGTTCTCCTTCTTTGCGAGCTGGTAGCGCGTTCATCGAAGAAAGAGCGTTTCCATAGTCAACGCGCGCCTTTCGGTCTCTGTGTCTCTGTCTCTCTCACAAGACAGCAGATGGAAGAGTGAGAGAGCTCGCGCGCCTCCCACACGTAGCATCGTTCATTTCTTTGAAGGTAACGCGCTACTAAGAACAACGGACGGACAGACCCAAACCTTAAGGAGCTTCGCCCCTAAAAGCAGACACGTTCTTGCCCTTAGCCCACTGCCATGTGTAAGTGACAGTGAGAGTGAACTTGATACCGTTACCAGTTATTCCACGATCAACGATAGCAGCACAGCTTCGCTTTTGTCACAGTTTTCACAGCATGCCTACGTGAAAGCATTACACTGCATCCTACCACCCCAACTATTTCCAAGGATCTTGGTGATGCTACCAAGCAATCTGATTGGGGGCAACTTTTGAAGCAGCAGAAATTTCATGATGGAGCACTTTGGAGCAGGTTATTTGGAATGCGGAAGCACCTTGTAACAGCTAAATTGACATTCTGCATTGTTTTGGAGAAGAAAAAGATGCATTTTGCGTTCCAACACCTACATAATTAATGTGGAGCTCTTATGAAGAGATAGCTAAGCATTTCCAGCCACTGCATATCTTCTGGAGAAGAAAGCTCTAAGGAGGACTCAACAGCATTTCACTAGGTAATCATAAAATGAACGCAGTCATATTGAAGGTTGTGCAAAAACCTCCTCAGCCTGTTATTTAACACAAGCAAACATAGAATACTGGATGAAGAAGCTTACGTATTTAATGGAAAGCACTATAAATAATTTGCTTTTCATGCAACATTGGTCGATGTCAACGTCTCGTAGGTCAAAGTAACACGGGAGACCTGAGAAATTTGCGAGTCCATCTCACCAGCTATGTCCTTGAAAGTGACTGACGGGCTCTCCTATTCGCTCATTCATCTGGATTTGAGCTTGAGTTTGCACTTCAGTTAGGACCCTATTTCCCTGCCTTAAAGCAGTGCAGTCCTCCTTTGTCCTCTAGACCTGAGCAGTCAAAGTTTTCAGTTATGCTAGAGCATTATTAAAATCATCACCAATGTTACAGGAGTATGCTCTGATGAACTGCCTGTATTTATGTGTGTGTTTTGCAGGTGGAATCCTCAATGGCTTGCAAAATGTTGGCAGAATTCAGCCTGGTGTGAAAAAAATGATAATAACACGCAGTCGGCAGTGGCAAATAACACACAGATGTAAACACTTTAGAAGGATAGAACGCTGGGCGAGTTGGTAATGCATGACAGAAACGAACTGCGCGAAAAACACGGACGAGGAAGACACACGCACAAGCGCAGTGCGTGTGTCTTCCTCGTCCGTGTTTTTCGCGCAGTTCGTTTCTGAGATGTAAACACCTAGACACGGATGGGCAATGGTTAGTTGCTTGTACAGCGTGACACTTCCAATTGGATGACAGGTCGGCTGAGGTGAGCCTTATGTAGCCTCAAGAGCAGGTGATGTAACCACAGCACTTGTGGTCAGCTGCTCTTGTAGGTGCAGATGGCACAATGCGTTTGCGCACACGTCTTTGTCAGTAGATTCCTGTTGTAGTATAAGCAGCCCTATGAAGTACAAATCGATATCACAAAAGAAAGTTAGTTGATACCCTAACTCTCCCATTAATTGCACTTGTTTAGTAACAGTTCTCAAAGATGATCAATTGTAAACGACAAATTATTCTTGAATTTCGCTCAACAGTTATGCTTGTAACAGATATTTTAGCTCTAAATGCGGTACTGTAGGCTGCTGCCTGCATTTAATTTGCCGTGGAAACAAGTGAAAGGGACACATGTACATATTCATGATTTACACTAACTTCCACAAATGCAGAGTGAAAATAACATATACACAATGAAAATGGAAGTAGTATGTTATAGACATTGGCCATTCAAATCAAAACAACACTGCCGTCACAATCTTATTCTTAGAGATTGCATCTGACAAGCAGCAAGTACGATCGACGAATCGCTAACACATGCGTGTGTTTTCTTGCCTCGAGTAGCTCACATGCACTCCATCCTTACGTAGTTTTTCCCTGAAGTAGAAGTCATGCCTTCTTTATCTGCTTTTAAATTTTCTCTGCAATACCTCGCTATGCGGTAGTAATTATCTACTGAGATCCCGGCAAGTGGAAATCCGTGAGGAGCGATTGTTGCAGCTATAGTTCACGATCAGAATCGACCTTCGTAGTAAAACGGCAGCATGGATATCCACACGCTATCCGATATGCGTGGAAGCCTAGCATCTCTGACTGTTACATGCGACATAAATTGTACAGGTCAAAGCTAAAAGTAAGAGAGATCACACTTGCATGTTTTGGAAGGTGGCACACCTGCAAGAACTTCACTCTCGAAGCCTGCGAAGTCGTTACGGGTGACAGATTCACGTACTACGTCGCCGAACGTCGCGCGACTGGAATCGCCGTAAAGATGTAGACAGACAGATGCGCCGGCAACTCGCCGCGTTCAACATCACGCGCCAAAACGCTGATCACACCGGTCGGCGTGCGAACGGTGGCCATCGGTGCCGACGACGATCGACATCGGAGAACTCTAGAGCCGCAGAGGCACGGAACACGTTTACGGAAGATTCCCCGTGGCTCTCGTGGCAAAAAAATCCCTATGCGACCCTGTCCCTAGGTTTTGGGTCACATGACCTGGTGACGTCACTGATCAACGGCCTTCATTTAGAAGCTTCGAATCTACCCAGGTTTGCTCGGCGGCATGGTAGCCTCTGTAGTCGGCATCTCTGTTTCGGTCGCGAAATGGCAAAAGAAACAACGTTTAAACCATATGTTCTTACGCACCATGTTGCACAACTGGATATCCGTGTAGGCAACAAAGTCGCAAGTTATCCCTTTTTAAGGCCCCGAAAGACGTGAAATCTTGTGATTTCGGTGGTCTTCTGTACCCTACTTCGAAACTTTTTGTCTTTATTAGTGAACTTGAAGACATTTCCACTGGTTGTTTTAGTAAGAGTGACTTACACAAAGATAGCATCTTGGATGTCCTGGCAGTGATCAACAGGAGAAGCATTGGGGGTGTTGGTCGCAACGAACATTGCAAGTCATTAACTGCTAATTTGATCAGCTTTTACGTGGTCACACGTATGCATTTCTATAAAAAGGGTCTTAACAAGTGGCGGGATGAGAAACGAAGAAGCGCACAGCAGCATCTGAAATTTAGGCTATAAATTGCTGCATTGGCATAAAAAGGATGTCAGTTCTCGTGCATATTTTAATGCACTCTTAATTTTTTAAAGGGCGCCAAGTAGAGAGATGATTTTTCCGAGAAGAGGTTTGTAAGCAAGAGAACGTGCAAATTCTGACGCGAAATCTGAAAATAAAATTTGATCTTGAATCTTTTTGTATTAATGAAGCTGTGATGGTTAATTTAGCAGCTTTAGGGTTCTCAGAGCACAATTACTCGAACTAAGCTGATTCATTGTTCCACTTTAGAGTTGGTTTAAACGATTTTGCAACGATAATAACATCTTCTTTTATTTAAATGCATCTTAGAAAGCCAACCTAAGCTCTGCCATTCTGCTTTGTATTATGTTATATTGTGTATCCCGGCTCTATAATTTTATGGTTTTTATCATTTTAATTGCAAGTGTATTGTTTGTATAAGTATGCGAACCTTGCATTTTTACGTTATCAATTGTTAATACGACTTTGCTTTGCTGTGCTGTTGTTTACTTAAACCCTCGAAATCTTGCACTGCTATGTTTCACTGAAGGCGTTTTTCTGCAGTATTATGTATGTGCATTTTTGTGGGTCCTACAACAATCAACGCATTTCCATATTAAAATGAAAGGGAGCTTTGAAAAAACTGCTGTTCTTCAGACAGTGACAATGTCAATAAAGCCTGCTTTTGTTGTGCGTGAACGCAACCACAGGCAACGCGCCCTTTATTTGATTTCAACACTGGTGCTTTACGTGGAACGGGCGAGGAGTTCTTCGTCTTATGTGGAACACATTCCTTTTTTTTCGAGAGGGAGGGGGGGTGATGAGGGAGGCTTCCGATGCGTACCGGCTAGCTGGTTTCTCGTGTAAGTGTGCACTGTAAAAAAGGTGGGGAAACTCGCTCGTTATGCGGTACGATGTGCTACGCTATTTCAGTCTGCAATACAGTCGGCGGCAACTTCGATAACAATGTCAAATACTATTTATTTGCATTAAAATTTTTGAAAGGGGGGGGGGGGTGTATGACAAGGAATGAAAAAGATAATCCTGGGTGCGACGGGGAGGCACCAACGCGCACGCAGAACGCCTGCCAGCCATCCGCCCGGGAAGATTGGTCGACGCCAGCGCCACCGCATCATTCCACGCTGAAACGACCGCGCCCAGGCAGGCGCTCGCGCCACTCAAAAGTTCTAGTACACTCTAGGTGAGCTAAAAAAGTGACGGAAGCCAAAAAAACCCAGAAAACCTGAGAGAGCTTGAAACGAAATTTTTCTACTGCGCAATGTTTTCACTCACTAATTAAAAAATAATTCCGCGAAAAATGTAAGTGGTGAATGGTAAAATCTGAGTTCCCCAGAGCAGTATACAAACGTTTTCGTTGGGGGAGTACATGCTGTGGCGCAGTAAGACAAGCGTGCTTCGGCTCCGTAGCCTTGCCTGTGCTGCCGCAGAAAGTTGTCGTCAGTTATAGAGGCGCTGCTGCTGCGGCTAGGAGAGGTGGCAGAGGCGAAGGGGTGCACTTGGCACTGCTTTAGTTTTTTTTCAGGGACTTTAAAATCGAACCGCTGCCAGATAGTTAACGCAAGAAGGACGACAGAATGTGACCATTTACGAATAAAAGTGTCACGCCTACACGCAATTCATAATACAGGACCATGTGACTACATCACTGTACAATATTTTCATGAAGTTGATATAAAAGTGCTACTAAATAGATCGAAAACCTCTACCATTGCTATAGATATGTGTCGCGCGCGCGTGTGTGTCGGTGTCTGTGCGCATGTGTGTGTGTTTAACAAAACACATTAATAAGTATGCACTGAGTGGTTGAAGTACGCACTAGGCGCCGGATTTCGCTATCGCGTTCAACTCTTAAAGGCGAAGCTTAGGGGTCCCCCAATTTTTTTTAACCCGCAACGTTTTAACGCGGCAGCGCCAACTGTCGTGCACAAAAAGCGTCCGCAAAAGGCATGCCTGGAATACATGTGACCTCTCCCATCGGAAGTGACGCCAGCGCCAACACTCGCCACAGTGGCAGTCGGCGCGTGATCCTCTCCGCTGCAGCTACCTTAGAGTAGCTACCTGGCGGCATGCGGCTATGGTGGCTAGAATGTGGAGGTGACGCCAACGGGAGCTGGAAGCCGCTCCTCCGTTTCAAGCATAGCGCAGGTGGCGCTGTTGGCCGCAAGGCGATTTGCGGTATGCGCAGCTTGCCGCGGACCTGCCTCGCGGTCATTGTGTGGGCCTTTCAGTGAAGCTGTTGCAAGTAATGTTTTAGCCTTAAAAAGATAATTCAGCGAGGTGACAGCTGACAGAATGAAATTTCAATTATTAAAGAGCGTTTTTAAAATGCGAATCATTTCTTAGCGAACTTCGACAACGTTGAGCGTATCTATCTATCTATCCAGCCGCCTACGACTTTGTGCTACCCTGGCCGTTTCGTTAATGGGATGTACACAAAAATTGGTATGCAACATGACTGCATGACGAACATAAATGACAGGTCATAACATGAAAATCATGGCAAGCATTTCATCAGTGCTGTGATTTAGTGCGACGGTCTTGGTGCTCCCCTGGCCTTTTCGTTAATGGGATGTATGCTAAAAATGGCATGGCACAACATGACTGCAAGGCGCAAATGACATGTCATAACACAAAAATCACGACAAGTGCCACGGTCTTGGTGCTCTTGCGGCCGTTTCGTTAACTTGATATATACCAAAATTGGTATGGCGAGACAACAATGTCTGACGACCATGGTTGCCACGTTCTAAGAACATGAAAATCGTGACATGCATGTCATGAGCGGTATGATTTACATGCCACGCGTTTCGTTAATGGGATGTATACCAAGATTGCTATGGCACAACACGGCTGCATGGCGAGCGTAAATTACAGGTCATAACATTGGAATCATGACATGCATCTCATGAGCGGCATGGTTTATATGCCACGGTCTTGGTACTCTTGCGGCGGTTTAGGTAGCTTCATATGTAGCAAAATCGGTATAGCGTGACAACAATGCAGATCCGTTTTACGTTCCCGATGCGTGCTTCGCATTTCCTTGAGTCCCACTGCCTGTGGGGTCTGCCTTTTTTTTTTTTCGTGGAGAAACTTCCGCGACGTGGAATCATTGGCGACTAAAGACTTTCATTTGTGGATCCTTCCTGTCTTTCGGAGTGCAAGGCCCCAGCTTACTCCTCAGAATAAAACGACTAGGGTTCTGAAGAAGCAAAACAAAGCAGTGAAACTTTATTGAAGACTATATCATTAACTAAAACAGTAAATTAAAGAAATACGCCAAATTTAAGCATCCTCGTGTCATGATAGAATGAGAAACATTAAAACATTGCGCCTCACTTGGCACTAAAAAATAGGAAGACCACGTTGTGTGAACTATTAAAGAAGCTGCGTGGCCGTCGCGGCTTTCACTTGGTCGCGTGCAGTCTACTTCTACCGTGAAAATGCCGACGAAAACGGTGAGTTGCAAGGCAATCACTTGTTTAACTGCGACAAATCCGTGTGCTTGCGAATTAACCATTGGGCATTGCTGTACTGCCGTCGAACTGGAGCAATGCGAGACATGGTGGTATACGGTAGGTAGCTCAGGCGTTGGAGCAGGCACTGGCTCGCATTGTCTCACGTGATGATACATCAGTCTGTGCAACTAAATCGTAGCGAGTTGCCGCGCTCTTAATTTTACCAGCGCAGCCTTGACGTGCAAACACCGCTCAGGTACGGTGAGCAGCGAGCTGCATTGAATGATTCGCCCTAAACTCAGCACAGCCGGAAGTTTATCGTTACGAGTCATAAATGGTCGATAACTTTGCTTTACAGTATTGTGTTCTGCAGCGACTGCTGTTCTCACAGACCGCGCGTGGTTGTGTAAAGAATGCCCGAGAATCTCACGCATGTTGCCGTATTGCATTCATAGTTGAGGATGACAGCAAGGCTAATGAAATGTGCTCCCCATAGAGTAAAGACTACATGGATGCTAATTGAATGAAGCAGGTAGAGTTGCCTGTATGAGCTTGTTAGTACGGCATGCGACGCTGTCATAGCATGGCAAAAACAGACACAGAAAAACGACACAGTACTGTACGTCAGAAAGTTCCTTTTTATGAGTATCGTCCTTGCGGCACAGCAGCAAATGAAGCTCTTTGATTTAATGTTCCTCTAAGCGTTTGGGCAAATTGATGTGATGTTTTGCTATAGTCACTTACAACCGAAGAATAAATATAAGCTAAAAACCTTAAGAGTAAAGGTAAACTTTACTGTAAGGGATACATGACAATTGCACATGTTCTAATTTGCTACCTGTGGAGGCACCACTGCATGCCACCTCATGGCCACTTCTGACACGATGCTTGAGAACACTTGTGCTGCTGTTCCCCTCTTGCTACAGAGAAATCTTGTTTGCAGCATGTTTTTTTCTTGTCCATATGCAACCTAGCGAGATGTTTATATGGTTCAGTGGTGGGAATGTGCTTGGTGTTAGTGAGGCTGTGCGTGCAACAAATTTGAGTGCTGTAAAATTATGCAGATCGCACATGAGAAAAAGCTTATATATATTCTATGAACATCTGCAGCCAACGTAACATGTTCTGCTTTGGCGAAATTTCACTGTCCACTCACTCAACATGTTAACCAGTGAGTGCCAGCATCGAGTCGACAATACCCGCGGTGGTGGCGTCCTTATCGCCACAAGCCATGAGCTACGATGCATCCCGATATTAATTCAATCACCTCTTGAAATGCTTCGGCTATTATGCATTGCATCTTTCCCGCGCATCCTTCTTGGCATTTGCTATCGCCCTCCTTCTGCCGATGCCGCATTCCTGCCCGCTTTCCATGATGCGTTGTTCCAGATAACTAAGTCGTATCCTAACACGCCTGTCTTGCTTTTTGGTGATTTTAACCTCCCATCTATCGATTGGTCAAATCTCGCTTCCACACTAACAAAAAGTAACATCGCCAGTGAATTCGTCAACAGGTGTCTTACATTTGGGTTATCGCAAGTTGTCAACAATCCCACTCGCACTACTGACCATTCGGCTAACATTATAGACTTAATACTAACTTCACACCCTGAAAACCTTTCCGATATCGCGTACCTGAATGGTCTCAGTGATCATAAGATACTGCATGCTACTTTTTCATGTCACATGTCCAATCCAACAAGAATAAAAAAAACACTCACGCTTTATGACAGGGGCGACTACAACAGCATGTCCCTCATTTGCCACCGTAACTTTGAAGCGGACTTTCACCACCGTTCACTTGAAACTAACTGGTTGCTGTTTAAATCTGAATTTCTGCGCCTAGTTAAAAGATACGTTCCCGCCATAACAATCAGTGAACGGAAACAATCTCCATGGTTTAACACAACACTAAAGCATCTGAAGAACAAAAAGAAACGTCTCTTTCGATCTGCTAACTCCTCTGAATCTGACTTTCAGTGGCAGAAATACCACGCTGCGGTCAAGCAGTATGAGAAGCACGTCGCAGATGCCAAACGTGGCTTTTTTTCAACCACGTTGCCCTCCATGTACACTAACCCAAACGCTTCTGGCAATGCATTAATCCCCAGGGGTCTGGCAGTATTTTTCTCCGTGACAGTGCTGGCTGCCATGGAAAACATCACTTTCGACGCGAAGGGCATTGTTAGAATTATTGAGTCATTAAAGAATTCATCTTCGTGTGGTGTTGACGGCATAAACGCTAAGGTATTAAAAAGCACCAAGCACATCACCAGTCTCTTCCTAAGGTTAATATTTCAGCAATCCCTCTAAACTGGATCAATCCCCTCTGACTGGAAAGTTGGTAATATAATTCCCATTTTAAAAAGGGCGACCGTACAAATCCCAGCAACTACCGTCCCATTTCCCTCACCAGCGTTTGTTCTAAACTAATGGAGCACATTCTACGTTCACACATTGCCAAGTTTCTGTCATCTGTCAACTTCTTTCATCCTAACCAGCACGGGTTTCGCAAAGCTCACTCTTGCAATACTCAGCTCGCATTATTCCTGCATGATGTACATTCTAACCTGGATCTCAACATCGCCACTGACGCTCTTTTTTTGGACTTCGAAAAAGCCTTCGATAAAGTATCGCACATTCTTCTCATGCATAAAGTTTCGCACCTAAACCTACATCCCGACACAGTTAATTGGATACGTGAATTTTCGACCTATCGACTACAATTTGTTTCAACCAACTCATTTTCCTCGTCTCTATCCCCTGTTTTATCTGGTGTGCCGCAAGGCTCTGTACTTGGACCGCTACTCTTTCCCATATATATTAATGACATTCCTGTTAATGTATCATCAAATATACGCCTTTTTGCAGATGACTGCGTTCTGTATCGTCCAATAACAAATTACATAGACTCCTCCTCTCTCCAGGATGACCTCCTTGAAATCCAGGCGTGGTGCTACCAATGGTACATGTCCCTCAACGTCAGTAAGTGCTCCCACGTGTCCTTTCATCGCCGCCGTAACTATGTAGCACCTTCTTACTCTCTCAACAACAACACATTAACCCAATGCAGGACATTTAAATACCTTGGAGTACATATATCTAGTGATCTGTCCTGGGCCCATCATATTCTCCAACTAACTAATTCCTGCAACCGCCTATTAGGTTATATACGCCGTAACCTATCACAGCATCCCCTGCAGTCAAACTACTTGCATATAAAACGTTGATTCGATCCAAACTAGAATATGCCTCTGCTATTTATGACAATCACCAAGTTAATATAAACAATTCCCTTGAATCGGTCCAGAACCGCGCTGCCAGGTTCATTCTTTCCGATTATTCCTACAGATCAAGTGTATCCGCCTTAAAATCCCAGCTCTGCCTCCCCTCACTTTCTTCTCGCCGCAAGACTGCTCGTCTAATATTATTTTTTAGGTTTTTCCATTCACTGCCTCCAGGAAACCAAATCATCATTCCTGCGCATCGTTCCTCTCGGCACTCGCACCAAAATGCTGTGTATCTACCACGTGCACATACGACCACCTACCAACGTTCATTTTTCCTGCACACTGCCGGAGAATGGAATGCCCTTCCATCCGATATCGCCCTCATCACCGACATCGCTCAATTCAAAGCTGCCATTGAAGACCGTCTTTCAAGTCATGAAACCTAACCTGACCCGCCAGTTTTTTTCGTTCGCCCAACCCTCATGAAATGTCCCATGTGGGACCTTTGAGGTATTATGAATAAATGAATAAATGGACCAGCATGTTCATTGGAAACTGCAAACACTTCCTTTATGCACTCTACATAGTATTTGTGGCATTGTCTCCATACGTGCTCACAATCATCATTGCTTGCCACCATCGCAAAACCAGTGCCGCACCTCTCGCGGTACTTGTGCGAAGTGGCTCAAGGCACCAACAGAAAAGCTCACAATCTCAGCTGCCTGGATGCCGCAGCTCCGCTTTGACCTTTTCTCTCAGCCAGCTAACAAAGTAGTCAATGTCATAGCTTCTTCCTGTGGTGGTCACACGGGAAATGCGCTTTCCGCCAAGCGGCCCACTAAAATAATCGCACAGTTTCACCTGATATGCAGACCGCTAGAGCTTTCTCAACCACACTGTTTGGCGTGGTGTGACAAGCACATGTAATGCCCCCTCGGTCCTAAGCCACCTTCACCCGCCATGCTCGGCGGCTTGCCCCAGGCGCAGCAGGTAACGTTGTCACCGTGTGCAATAAACGCCGAGGGGCATGGCCGTGTCGAGGCTAGTCATCGTAGACCTGCATCCATTGTGGTGGTCTCACACTTGCTTTGTATACGATCGGCAGCTCCTTTGTGTACTATCGGCAGATCGCGACACTGATGACGAGGGAACGCATTGGCCCATGCCACTGTGAGCGGTGCAGTACCGTCCCCCGCTCAGTCTGTCATGGCGCTGTACTGCAGGCTCGAGCCATTCAAGAGAGATATGTGCCTGGCCCGTATACGAGGGGCAAGTTGGCATGTTTTTCTGAGCGAATGACACGCCTGAGGCTGAGCAGCAAGGCATTTACCCGGCCAGCTGCGGGACCTGTGTCTTCAGTCTCCTCTTCGACCATCTCAAGCCGGCCATAGGGTGCAGGACAAAACTCGGCCCTGCCCCTTCCACGCTAACGAAGCGGTTCCGCTTCAACAACCGGAGCCACCGGGAAGGAAATGCCCATGGGCAGTTCGTCGCGGCGCTACAAGGGCTAGCGAGTACTTGTGATTCCAGGGCACAGATAGATCTGTGCTCCGGGACCGTTTCGTCTGCGGCGTCAACAACCCCACCATACAGACGCAACCTCAAGCACCCCAACCCCTTGCTTGACGACGCCATGAAGGCAGGGCAGGCGATAGAGGCTGCGGCCAAGGACGCCAGCGAGATAGCACGTGCGGCCAGCTCACCGTCGACTGAAGAGGCAACAAAGTCTAGGACATGCAGTCACTGCGGTGATGCCCACTTCTCTTCACAGTTCCAGTATTCGCAAGCACACTGCTTTGCTTGCGGAAAACTGGGCGCATTGCGCACGTATGCTGAAGCAGGAAGATGAGCAGCATACAGCAGCAGAAGGGAGGAAGTGCAGGTTCCTCAAAAGCCCGTAACCAGGGTAGCGGTCGCAAGCGTATGCTGCGGCGACATACGACAGCAGGCACGAGTGCCTCCGCGGCCAAACTCCACGTCGTGACCGAGGAGTCATCGGCTTTCGACATGTGGTATGCGGGCGCAGTTCCATCGTCTGTGGCACCATACAGACTGACCGTCGAAGTTTGCGGGCACCACCTCAACATGGAGCTCGACAAAGGGCTATGGCCGTGAAGCTGACCAGCGGACTTTTCCTGGTGTGTCTGTCGAGGCTTCGGGCGTCATGTTGCACGGCTACTCTGGACAGCTCTCAACAGTCGAGGTATCAAGCGCAGGTCAGCGTGTGCTTTGGATACAGGGAGGCAACGCTTCCCCTCTGTTTAACCAGGGGGTCGCCACCGACGTCTCACGGACCACAAGCCGCTGCTGGGGCTGTTGGGACCAAATAAACCGATTCCTGTGCATGTATCACCTAGAGTGGTGCACTGAGCTCTGAAACTGGCGGCCTACAGTTACCAGCTGGTCTACCATCCAGGAAAAGATTTGCGACCTGATGATGCGCTGAGCCGCCTGCCCCTGCTAGACGTGCCTGCTGCGATTCCGGAGCCTGCTGAGGTGTTCATGCTGGAGCACGCATATCCTGAAGTGCTCTCCAGATGTTCATTATCACGGACAACCAATCGAGATCCAGTCCTGTCGTAGGTGGTGAAGGCAGTGCCGGAAGGAGATGAGCATGTGAAGCGGGCCTACAACCACACGGCAGCTGAGCTAAGCCGGCAGAAGGGGTGCATATTGTGGGGTTCCAGGGTGGCAATTCCAGAAAATCTCCAGTCCAGGGTCCTGCAGTTGCTGCAAGCAGGTCATCCTGCTGTGGGAAAGATCCAAGATGGCGACCCCGTCCCAGGCTTAAGAGCCTGCTTTGGACCAGGACATCGCCCACATGGTGCAGAGCTGTTAGGTGTGCCAGGAGCACCAGCGGGTCTTGCGTCATGTGGAGGTCACCCCCTGGCCTTTCCCACAGAGACCTTGCATGGTCCCACCTGCACGCTGATTTTGGGGGCCCCTCTGAGGGCCACAACTTCCTGGTGATTGTCGACGCCTTCTCGAAGTGGGTGGAGGCCCTACCTGTCACCCCGCCATCGGCAAATGCAACCATTGCAGCGATGCGGCAAATCTTCGCTGCCCATACTCTTATCTGAAGGGGGAGGAATGCGAGGGTAGGACAACTTCATTACTCTACCCAGAGTTTTTCAATTCGAGGTGGGAGGAATGCGGAGTCAGCCGCAGGGCTTACTCTTCCGTTCGAGGAAGAGTAACCTAGTCTGCGAGCTCCCATGCTACTTATGTAGAGTTAGAAACTCGCGGAACTCCAGCGTCCGTAGCGCCGTGAACAGCGCCCATTACTCCATCGTTCGCAAATATGGCCGCACAACGATATGCGATTGCAGCGTTGCCGGCAGTGTCTACCTGGACGCGGCACGCCTCTACGTACCTTGATATCCTGAATATACAGTCCAACAAGAAAAAGTACACGCGACTCTTCGCGAGCATGCCGCGTAAAGTTTGTGCGTGGGCGCACGCAGTCAAATCGCGTCTCCGGACGGCCTGCCCTACGCGCACCGATCGGCACCGACTACAAGAGAAAGAAAGCCAAGAATTGCACCACCGCCCTTCTAGTACGCTGTTAAAGAGGAGTGCGCGCGCAAGAAGACAAACAGCAAAAAAAACAAAAAAAAAACGCAGGAGAGATATCAACGGAACAGCGAACAGCGCAGGTGCGAGGGTTCCGTCGGGCGCCAGCCGGCCCAGTCGCGCCTGTGCCTCTGTGGGTGCCCGAAGCAAGCTCAGCCGTACCGTGGATATCGGAATTATGGCGAGTTGGCTCTGTGAATGCTGCATGAAAGTGGTGCTGTTGACACACTGTGCGTGTTTTGTGCGGGCAGTCTCACTGTGTTCACGTCGCTGAACGCGAAGGTTGTGATTTGACGGCAGGGCAACTTATGTCATGCTGCGGGAGTGATGGTTTCTCCATGCCGCGACGCGCAACCATGCAAGCTCCGCCCATTCCGGCGCACCCACGGTAAGTCATGCATTCGTTTTGTTTGTTTGTTGGTCTTTATCGCCGCTGATGCATGTGTACGTGTTGTTCTACACAGCGCGCTGTCTAAGCGAAATTAAAGGCAAAAAAAATTACAGCCCTAGCACTCCGTACAAATGGTTAACCAGCGAAGCTGAAATGTGCGGCCCCGGTGTTTAGCAGTGGGTTCAACCCGACACAGACGTCGCAGCCGAAGCCAAAGTGCCGCTGGAGAAACTCTCGCTGAAAGCGGGCGTTCGGCCCACGAACGCGCTCCCGCAATCATCACGTCGACGCTGTTCTGCCCGCAACGCTGCTTCTTCGGCGCGCCGTCGTTGCAAGCGTTTGACATCGCGAGCTAACATCGGTGGCTTACCCATGTGGAAGCTCTCAGCCGAAGCTGATGCGCGCGTGCTCGGCGCCGCGGCGCCACGGCTGCGACGGGATGGACGACGTCACTCACGGGCCAGTCAATGGCACGCGCGCTTTGGTATGGCGCAGAGAACGACGCCACTGGAAGGCGCGGCCAATGGAGACCGCGCGCGGTCCACGGACGAGCGGTTTTAGGGGCGAAGCTCCTTAAAGCGGCACCCGTTCGTCCCTCGTCGTAGTCGTAGTCGTAGTGCGTAACCAGTCTTACGCTTTGACCTCCAAGGTGGTGCCAGTGGGAGATTTCTCCTGTGCGTTGTTGAACAATAAAAAAAATTCGCAGCGTGCGCGTTAACTAAAAGCCGAATTCTTCTGTCTCTCATTCCCCATTAGCAGCCATTGGCATGTTCCAGTAGGAAACGTTAGTAGAAGTAGAAGTGTTAAAAGCCGACTTCTGCTGTCTCTCATTCCCAGTAGCAGCCATTGTTTACCTCCAAGGTAGTGCCTGGTGAGATTTCTCCTGTGCGTGATTAAACAATAAAAATTTTGTTCAAAACGCCGTTGATTGATGAAATAAACCAACGAAAGACGCCAGATGTTTTCTAAAAGCAAAACGAAAAGACGCCAGATGTTTCTAAAGCAAAACGAAAAGACGCCAGGTAAAGCAATGGTTTTCATCTGCAACCAGTGCAAGAACCACTTAGCTTACATTTCACCGACCACAAAGCGGTCATAATGAAAGGACAACGGAAACCAGCAATAAAAGTTTGATAAAACATTTAATCAATCGTTTCACGTCATTTTTATCGGGCGAATTAACGGAAGAAATTTCACGGTTTAACCGATGATTACTTCTAGGAGCTTCGCCCAATCTCATCATCATTCACCTCGTGGATCTGCCGTCAATTCTTTTTCGTTTCTCCTAGCCATAGACAGCTTTCGCTGTAAAAGAGGCGTTAGGCGCATATACAGGAACGACGCGACATAAATGCGCGTTTAAGAAAATCCGTGAAGGCAGTACAGGTGTCGGAAGGTCATTTGATCAGCTCACGAAATCGCCCCTTCACTTAAAAGCAAAAATCTTGTGTGATATTACAGCGAAAGCTGTTTATCGCTAGGAGAAACGAAAAACCGCTCGTCCGTGGACCGTGCGCGGTCTCCATGCGCTGCGCCTACCAGTGACGTCGTTCTCTGCGCCGTACCAAAGCGCGCGTGCCATTGGCTGGCCCGTGAGTGACGTCGTCCATCCCATCGCAGCCGTGGCGCCGAGCACGCGCGCATCAGGTTCGACTGAGAGCTTCCTCATGGGTAAGCCGCGGATGTTAGCTCGCGATGTCAAACGCTTGCAACGACGGCGCGCAGAAAAAGCAGCGTTGCGGGCAGAACAGCGTCGACGTGATGATTGCGGGAGCGGGTTCGCGGGGCGAACGCCCGCTTTCAGCGAGAGTTTCTCCAGCGGCACTTTGGCTTCGGCTGCGACGTCTGTGTCGGGTTGAACCCACTGCTAAACACCGGGGCCGCACATTTCAGCTTCTCATGGTTAACCATTTGTACGGAGTGCTAGGGCTGTAATTTTTTTAGGGGCGAAGCTCCTTAAAGCGGCACCCGTTCGTCCCTCGTCGTAGTCGTAGTGGTAGTTGTAGTGCGTAACCAGTCTTACGCTTTGACCTCCAAGGTGGTGCCGGTGGGAGATTTCTCCTGTGCGTTGTTGAACAATAAAAAAAATTCGCAGCGTGCGCGTTAACTAAAAACCGAATTCTTCTGTCTCTCATTCCCCATTAGCAGCCATTGGCATGTTCCAGTAGGGAACGTTAGTAGAAGTAGAAGTGTTAAAAGCCGACTTCTGCTGTCTCTCATTCCCAGTAGCAGCCATTGTTTACCTCTAAGGTAGTGCCTGGTGAGATTTCTCCTGTGCGTGATTAAACAATAAAAATTTTGTTCAAAACGCCGTTGATTGACGAAATAAACCAACGAAAGACGCCAGATGTTTTCTAAAAGCAAAACGAAAAGACGCCAGATGTTTTATTGAGAAATACCGACTGCTCGCGTTGGAGAAGCGTTCACCGGCAACCCATATACATACATATATATATATGTTATAATAGTTTGATGACATTTGCTCAAGTGTTTCACTTTTAATTGTGGGGCGAATTGCACGGAAGAGTTTCACGGTTTACCGATGATTCCTTCCAGAGCTTCGCCCCACTCATCATCATTCACCCCGTGAATATGCTGTGATTTTTTTATTTCATGCGAGAAGGCTTCAACTCCATGCTTTCGGTGAATGTAAACTTACGCGAAAGACTGCGGCTATCGCAAATAATAATTGCTTATGTAGTACATGCTGACACCACGATATAATCATGAGGCACGCAGTAGCGGAGGGCTCGGGAAGTGTTGACCATCGGGTGTTATTTTGATGTGCACTGATAACGCGCAGCATACGGGCCTCTAGCATTTTCGCCTCCTTCCAGAATGCGACCGCCGTGGCCGGTATCTAACCCTCGTCATTCAGGTCAGCAGCCGATGTGTTTATCACGTCGTCGTGTGTTTATATGTGCACGTAACCCATAGTTAACAAGACGCAAGGGACGAGCACATAGTGCAAACAACACTTCAAATGAAGGAAAAATGCAACCAAAGTGCCCAAACAACAACGTGCTACACACACATCGGGCGCGGGCATTGAAGTTAAAACTAGCAGATCGGAGTGCATTGAGCTATGGGTGGCCGCATTTGCGCACACATATCTTTGATCAATGATTTGATACTTGCC
The DNA here is from genome assembly GCA_013339685.2 of Hyalomma asiaticum. Classification (NCBI taxonomy): domain Eukaryota; kingdom Metazoa; phylum Arthropoda; class Arachnida; order Ixodida; family Ixodidae; genus Hyalomma; species Hyalomma asiaticum. The sequence goes on from CM023484.1 coordinate 124,843,513, forward strand.
TAACTCATAAGCAGAAATACTTATAAACTTCAAAATAACACAAACAATAAAATAAGTGCACATCAGGGCTTAAAAATACGTGCTTATAAAACTTTTTTTTTTCCAACACGAAACAAGATTGCGGATCACTGAGGCCAGGTGTCGGGACCTGTGCCGCGAAATTTGAAACGCATCATGCCTGTATTTGTAAGCAGCAGCAGTTTAAACCTATGTGCAACTGCAACGACACCAATAACTACACATATAAGTACTTAGTGTATTACGGTCAGGCGTTTCTGGTAAGTGGAACCGGAAAGAGAGCCACGTTGCGGGCACAACTTCTACAGGTGACCGGTCAC
>CM023484.1:124843950-124883488 GCA_013339685.2 Hyalomma asiaticum
GTTGAAGTCGCCCACAATTATCAGGGGATCCCTGCCTGCAGTCTTTAGAGCGCGGCTAGAGTGCTGCCAAGGTTACGTCTTTTAGTCTGGGAGAGCAATATATGTTCAGTATATGGAGTGGTGGATCTTGTTTTTTGAGCGGAAGGAGCGTCACCATCACATATGAATACTTAGTTTGAATTTCCAAGTCGATTAGGTTAGCTGTATAATTTTTATGCACACAGAGGCAGGAAGAGGGGTCCTACTGAAAGGTGACAATTTGGTAGGGTGAAACCGCTCCCTGGTTCCTGGAGGGCAACCACCGCCGGAAGCGAATTGAGAGTTGAAAGGAAAAGCCGAAGATTCGCCCGTTTAGTGCGGGACAGCAAGCCTCGACAGTTCCACTGGACGATTTGGACGGAGGTGGCCGAATTGGTTTTTGGTAAGCGCCTGATCTTAAGGTTGCTCGCCATTGTCAGTTAGTCTGAGGCGGGATTCTAGTGACGCTACTCTGGAGCCAGCCCTCGCGGGGAGGGAGAGGTCCTCGATACCGGAGAGGGAGCAGCTGTCGTCATCTTCGGCCTCTGTGGCTCGTCTATAAGTTTTAACAGAGCTGCCGGATACGCCTTTGTAACGACCGGCGAGCGTGCGCGAGGGGCGCGAGCTCTGCACAAATTGTTGGGCAATCATCCCTGGGATTGTCTCTTGCAATTTCCACATGGCGGTAAGCATTACTGATATCAACCTGACAATTTTGAAATTTAGAAAAAAACCGCTTTATCATCACCAGCGCTTAAACAGCTCACGTTACTTCTATTGTACGAGAAGTACCGGGACTCTACGCATATCTACACGGACGGATCAGTGCTTCCAGACAGTTCCGCTGTAGCAGTCGTGATACCCGCGAAAGTTAAAACCTTAAAATTTAAGACGACTCTTCCGACAACATCGACGGCAGCAGAGCTCGCAGCGATCCTTACTGCCCTTCATTTCATCAGAGATGAAGCGCCACACAAATGGACGCTTTTCTGCGACTCCAAGCCGGCATTGCAGTCCCTATTGTCTCCTCTACGCCGCGGACCACATGAACAGCTGGTGTTCCAGGTTACAGAGATGCTGCAACATACAGGGAAGGCAAGCCACAAAATATCTTTTCAGTAGCTCCCAAGTCACTGCGGGATTATAGGCAATGAACGGGCCGATCAAGCCGCCCGTTCTGCACATAATATGGACCAACAAGTACCCATACCATTGTCAAGGACGGACGCGGCACGGATGCTCCATCTGCTTGCTCGCAAGTGTACTGTATCGCAATGGGGTGGCACACATTTCACGCATTCCCGACTTCACTCTCTCGATCCGACGTTAAGCCTTCGAGTCCCACCCAAGACTTGCCGAGGAGAAGCCACGCTCTTATACCGACTATGGTTGGGCGTCGCTTTCACAAAAGCATATGCGTTCCGCATAGGGATGGCCGACACCGCAGCCTGTGACCACTGCGGTCACGAAGAGTCAATTGAGCACATTTTGTGTCACTGCCCACGATACAGCGTAGAGAGGCAACCTCTTCGCCTTGCACTCAACAAACTGGACGACAAACCACTGTCGGAAGAGGACATCCTACGCCATCGACTAGACATCACATCGCAGAAGGCCATGCAAGCGCTATTGCGCTTCTTGACATCTACCGGCCTTCGTGAACGTCTATAAGTGGAATGTTCTTTGTGTGTGTGTATGTGTGTGCGCGTGTTTTATTTGTTGTGCTTGTCTGGAATCTTTCTAACCCCTCCCCTTCTCCCCAGTGCAGGGTAGCAAACCGGAGTCTAATATCTGGTTAACCTCCCTGCCTTTCTCCTCTTTTCTCTCTCTCTCTCTGGTTTTCAATGGCGGCGAACCGGGCGTCTATGTCTCCGAAAGGGGCGTCGAAACGCGATGATGATGATGATGATCATCATCATCATCATCATCATCATCATCATCATCAAACGCGATTCGAATGCGGCCTCCGCGCTTGTTGCTGCATTCGGCGCCACGAGCTCACTCTCCATTACCTCCGCCGCGGGGATCGAAGGGGAAGGAGGAATCCGGTTGATTTTTACAGTAACACTCTTGTTTGGGCTAGTTGGTACATTCTTGACACAAACTCGGTAGCGCAAAAACTCGCTTGCGCCTGTCTGTGTTTTCCTTTTCTTCGTCCGTGTTTTTTGCGCTACCGAGTTTGTGTCAAGAACGGTTGATTTTAGATTCCAATGCGATAATTTTCTTAAGCAGCATCTAGTTTTGGGCCCTGAGTGCTGCTATCTCAGCTTGCTCGGCGCTACGCGCCCTGGGAATGAAAAGGGGGAGGAAGAAGCAGCCCCGCCCGAACCGCTCACCTGATGTCTGTTTTCGACAGCAGTGGCCCGGGCCTGCCGCGCGTCTCCGCCGTTCCGGACCGCCCTGTGGGGGCGACGCCGTAGACAGTCGGTTTCCACCTCCAGTTGGTGGTGCCGGCTTGTCGGTTTGCAATGGTTCCCGGCGAGGCTGGTCGCTGGGTAGCCCAGGATGGCGGCTCTCCTTGGGCGCCATTTTCTTTTTCCCGCCCTTTTGGGCGGCTGTCTTGGGTGTACGGAATTTAGGCGCACAATCGCGAGAGTTGGTGGCATGGGCGCCACTACACACAGAACACTGGGGAACACAGTCGTGAGGGGCCCGCACCCCCTCCACTAGCGGAGCGTGGAGTCCTAAGAGTCCACACGTGCTCGGCTGCAGGTTTGGACATGCGTCCGCGAGGTGACCGACGGCCCCGCACAGGCTGCAGGCCGGGATAGATTTATAATAGTTTCGCACTGGGACGACCATGTTGTCATAATGCACGTAACGGGGCTTCTCCTTACCAGCGAAGGTGATGCGTGCCTTGTTGAATGTTCCGAGTTTTCGGATTTCCACGATGGTGCCGGCACGCCAGCACACTCGGTGTTGAAGAGTTTCCGTGGTGTCCGTTTTACGGACCACGATCACTCCATGGCACGTGTTGCCGCCGTCTTGTCTGAGGTAGCCCTGAAGCAGGACCTTTCCCTTCTCGGTGTTCACTACAAAGTCCCCGATGAGCCGGACGGCCCCTTCGATATCCGGCGTGTGCACGATGATGTTTTGGTTTCGAGATCGCAGAACGGAGATGGTGCGGGCCCGTTCCGGCCCGAGGTACGTCGAGATGGCGGTGCCGTAGCCAGTTTCCGTGAACGCCTCGTGTAGAGAAAATATGTTCTCTGGGCTTGATGACTATAAAGTATTCGACGGACGCGGATTTGAGCATTGGACGCGGTTGCCACTACGTGGACGCCTTGCCCTTGCATCCCGTGGCGCCCGTCGCGGGAGCGTTCACGTTTCCAACCGGCGAGACAGCGGCCGGAACATCGCCAGACGCCGTTCTGTTGGTTTTGTTCTGAAAGCGGCGTTCGGCCGCTTTAAGTAGAGCTTGACTGCGAATTTGCGGAAGGATCATCGAAGTTGCGTCTCCGGTTGTGGGAATCGAGGTCCACGCCATAGCCTCAGGGTCGTAGCCGGGTAAATGGAACGCGGAAGTTGCCATTTTGCCCTCGGAGGGCCGATTTCACCCGGCCGAGCGTCGGCAACGGCGTCTCTGACGACGGCGCCTACGTAGTCAGCTGAAAAAGGCCATAAATTTGCGTAACTGGGCCCACCTGGACGAAATAGGTATCCACTTGGTCCTCTCGATGTTCCGGATCACTTGATGCGAGCGTTGCCTGGGTAGGACGATTTTGGCCGCAGCCTCAGCCGAAAATCGGTAGACCCGATACGCCGCACGTCCGTCCACGTCGCGCGCTCGTAGCGCCCCCTCGAGCAAGGCGGTACTGTAGTATTCGTAACTCCAGAAAAAAGTGGTTCATCTGGCAGCATTGCACAGATAAACAAAGATGGCTTCTACATCCAGGGTTACGGCCGCGCTTTCGCTTAGCGCTGTGCGAAAGTTTCTTGATTGTGGGGTCGGATCACGATGCTTCGTCATAGGCGAAAGGGTTCTTGCTGCCGAACATCTGATAATTATCAGCCTAAAGGATTTGAGCGGCGAAAGAGCGTTCAAACGTCGCACTTGTTCGGAGACCCGCATCAGATTTTTTTAGGATAAAAAGCCTTTCCAGCGACACTGAAGTTGAAGAAGGCAGGTGTTCATGCGTAGCAAGCCTCTCCGAAAGATGCAAGCAACTGATTTTGATACAACTGATTTCAGTACAAATGCGCCACTTATAAACGTGACAGAGACGAACTGCGCGAAATCAACACCGACAAGGAAAACACACGCACAAGCGCGGACTAGCAACTGAAGATTTATTGAAGAAACACATATATAAAGGACAAGTTAAAGAAAATGGCAGATCCCACGTTCAGTGGGAATCAAGGAAATGCGAAGCACGCATCAGGAACGTAAAATGGATTTGCATTGTTGTCTCGCTATACCGAGCTTGGTACATATGAAGTTAACGAAACGGCCGCAAGAGCACCATGACTGTGGCATGTAAACCATGCCGCTCATACACGCATGCCTTGATTCTAACATTATGACCTGTCATTTACATTCGTCATGCAGTCGCGTTGTGCCATAGCAATTCTGGTATACATCCCATTAACGAAACGTGTGGCATGTATATCATGCCGCTCACGATATGCATGTCACGATTTTCATGTTATGACCTGTCATTCATGATCGCCATGCAGTCTTGTTGTCCCATACCAATTTTCGTATGTATCCCATTAACGAAACGCAGTATAGCACCAGGACCGTGGTAAGTAAATCATGCCGCTCATGATATGCATATCATGATTTTCATGTTATGACCTGTCATTTATGATAGTCATGCAGTCGTGTTATGCCATAGCAATTTTCGCATACATACCATCAACGCAATGCGTGGCATGTAAATCATGCCGCCCATGACATGCATGTCATGCTTTTCAAGTTATAACCTGTCATTTATGTTCGTCATGCAGTCATGTTGTGGCATACCAGTTTTCGCAAACATCCCATTAATGAAACGGCCAGGAGAGCACCATGACCATGGCATGTAAATCATGTCGCTCATGAATGCATGTCATGATTGTCCTGTTATGACCTGTCATTTTTGTTCGCCATGCAGTCATGTTGTGGGCGATACCAGTTTTCGTATACATCCCATTAACGAAACGGCCAGGAGAGCACCAAGACCGTCGCATGTAAATCATGTCGCTCATGACATGCATGTCCCGATTTTCATGTTATGACCTGTCATTTATGTCCGCCATTTGGTCATATTGTGGCATACCAATTTTCGTATACATCCCATTAACGAAACGGCCAGGAGAGCGCAAAGTCGTCGGCGGGTAGATAGATAGATAGATAGATAGATAGATAGATAGATAGATAGATAGATAGATAGATAGATAGATAGATAGATAGATAGATAGATAGATAGATAGATAGATAGATAGATAGATACGCTCAAAGTCGCCGAAGTTCGCTAAGAAATGTTTCGCATTTAAAACCACGTGTATGATTACAGATTGGCGGTTGGCAGGTCGCACGTGCAATGGAATCAAGGACATGCGAAGCACACATAAGGAACGTAAAATGGATTTGCATTGTTGTTTCACTATGCCCGAGTTTGGTACATACGAAGTTAACGAAACAGCCGCAAGAGCACCATGACTGTGGCATGTAAACCATGCCGCTCAAACGCGCATGTCATGATTCTAACGTTATGACTTGTCATTTACGTTCGTCATGCAGTAGTGTTGTGCCATAGCGATTTTGGTATACATCCCTTTAAGGAAGCGAGTGGCATGTGGCATGTAGATCATGCCGCTAATGACATGCATGTCTGTCATGATATAGGTTCTCAAAGGATGTATTTAAGCTGGGAACGCGGGCGTTCCCATCGAAGCGACAAGGCTGTTTGTGCGTTCCAGATGACAATTTATATATACAGAAGAAGACGCGCACTGCACACACACACATACACTTAAGAGAGCGGATAAACAGCAAAAGAAGAAGAAACAAAACTTAACGTTCTAAATAAGCGGAGAAGAGTCTCAGCCGGCACAGGCTCACCGGCTGGCGGAACGGGCGACACTGAGGAGCCGGAGTACCGCTGCCTGCAGAAGGCCGAGGTGCTGGAGACCGACGTGCAGGAGACCGACGTGCAGGAAAGCGACGAGGCAAGCGAACGATGGCTCGAGGAGTGCTGCAGCCACAGCAGTCTTGCAGCAGGAGACCAGATAGGGAGGACACACAGGCGGCCACGTGAAGCCCGGAGCTCCAACTCGTGGACTGCTGGTTGACTCTCGACAGTCGGGCCCGGGCACCCGACTCTGCCGAACGCTGCAGTCCGTCTCTGTGTGTCCTCTCCTCTTCCAGCGCAACGGTCCTCCGCTCGCGCAACCTTGCGCGTGCTCCAGCCTACTCCTCCTCCTCGTCGTCGTCTTTGCCTTCTATCCCGCGGACCGAGCACAGGCACACTTTTGCGCGCACATGACACAGGCCCCCCTTTAGGTCTTTTGTTCATACGTTCACGTGAACAAAAGACTTCATGCGCGCTAGACACTCGTCACACAGCTTCACACATGACAACCAGTACACTACACGCTTGAAAGACCCGAAACACATCTGTGCACATGCCCTTATAAAGAGGTCGAACATGTCACACAGTATTCACAAAAAAAAATAACACACAGATGCACAACCAATCAGTGTTCGGTCGAAGTCAAAAATAGCAGTCGATTATTATTGGGCGCCTCTTAAGTAATAGCGTCCCACAAGAGACGAATGCGAATTGGCATGCGTGCCCAGAAAAGCACAGGGAACGCTAGGGGGTATTTCAGACGACACCAGCATTTGCGCATTCGCAAGAAAACATTGGTGAACTTGACCTGTAGAAACACCTTGCATTTGTAGGTGCCAACACGAAAATTATTGCAAAACGACGGGAGGCGTCGCGGCAACGCGGCACGAGTTGGGAGCGTACGAATGACCTCGAGCACCAACGCGCTGCCTAGCATGATAAGCCGTCAGTGCCTGTGACTCGCCATGGGAAATTTGTTCTGCAGCCAAAAACACCGAAGAAGACGTATCGGCCTGCTTATTGCTCACAGAATTCACTACCATTCTGTTCTCTATAAACTGACCTGCTAGTCCATCAGTAATTTCTTTGGTGTTTTGGATGCGATCACACAGGTCGTCCTGTATACCCCTGTCATCATTGCCAACTCCTGACGCTCCGGCCGAGTCGACATTGTCATCTCTCACGAGCACTCCTGTTCTTTCCTCCTGCTCTCTCGGAGGACTATCGCCTCTTTCGAACACAGAACTGTATGCCGTCGAAAGCGACTCATTCAGGTGGCCTTTGGCCATGGTCGTGTAACCCAAAACCGCTAAGAGCGGTGCAAATGAAGTATCGGCAACAACCGCTTCACAGTTCTCTTGCAAACACGCGCCATCTTTAAACGAGAGAACTATCAGTGCTCCAGCAGGGGAGCAGTTTTGAGGCAAGCTCACCTCTTCTTTCACTGAATTTGGCCTCCAAGAGGCGCTATGACAAAAGTGTTCCTTAGTGGAACGTGCAAGGTCCTTACTCGTGAACCTTTTCACGGGTTCACGGGGCTCAAACTGGCCCTTTATGATGCACTGCGTGTGCTTGATAGGTGTGCTCGGGGAGGTGGCGAAGTTTTCATGCCAATCCTGCCCCGTTACGTCACCCTCTAGATTTGTTGTCACCGCTTCGCACCGGCTGGCGTATGCATCAAAATCTCGTTCTTCAGCAACGAGGGGCATAGAGTCCCGGATGCACACTTGCCCTAGCGCGGAACGATCGGTGACGATGGACGGACCTGCGCGTCTACCCAAAGCTGCTTCGGCCTCGATCACACGCTCGCGAAGCCGCCGGATTCGTTCCTCTCTTTCTGCTTGCTCGCGCTCTGCTTCAAGTTCGGCGGCACGCGCCTCCCTTTCAAGCGCTTCCTCCTCGTCTAACCATTGTAAAGGGGTTCTTTGGGATTTTCGTGAACGCACGTTGCGTCTTACGACCGCAACGCGTTCAGGAATACGGCGAGGCTGCTTTTTGTGAAGATTTTATAGCAAACACAAAAACGAAAACAACCACGGCCAACGACATGGAAAGAACCAACTCAATGAATAAAGGAACGCAGCACTTCAGAACATGGAACAAGAAACAAAGAAACACGCGAGCAAAGTCACCGTTCGAAAGTCTCACCGAGGCTGATGGGCTCAAGAGGGGTGAGTCACAGGAGGGAAGAGTCGGCGCGAGCTCGCGGTCGTCGCTGTGCCTGGTCGACGAAAGGTGGCCGGCACTGGTGCGGGTCAGGGACGCGGCCGAGGAGGACCTCGGGCACCGGCGTCACGACAAGCGTTGCGTCGCCGCTCGGGGCTCCGAGAAAGAGGGCAGCACTCGGGTCTACACCCGACGGTGCTGTCGGTGGCACAGGCGGCTGGTCAGGCGATCCGTGGACAGCATTGGGAGCTCGGTGCCAAGCGAAGCCATACACTTCGACTCTTGGCGGCCGCCAGGCACTCGGGACTACGCCTCGACCGTGGTCCTGGTGGAGAGCTCCCGTGCCACGTCCGCGCTGGTTGAACGCCGCCTCGCTTCTCCCTTCATGGCGCCTCGCGCCCCTCTCCACGTGCCACGCTCATCTTTTCTCCTGGCGGCCGGATTTCTCCGCCTGTCGTCGTCCTCTTCACCGCCTCACGTGCAGAGCCGGCACTTCTCCGTGGCCGCTCTTTCCGTTGCGGGTTCGCCACAGCAACAAACACCACAAGCGCGCACTTCTCCCATGACACGAGCCCCCCTATCGATAAGTTTTTTTTTCATAAAAAAAAAACTTCGGGTAAGCGCGCGCTTTTCGTGGACCACATTTGTCCAGCACACGCTGCACATAAATCACAGAACACACAGCACATATAGCACAACAGTTCTAACATGCAGTCCAAACTAACCAACTCCTATCTAAAGGTTCATGCACAAAGTCCTTAAAACGATCCAGGTGTTAAAACCAAAAATTGACGACCGGTTAATCACTCGGCATCACGTAATGGCGTCCCAGACAATGCGAGCAACAACCCACACGAGCTTGTTACGTAAACAGAACAACGACGCACGTTCGCAACGCCATGCGAAAATATTCAACACCATGGTCCGTTCGAACAGTGTGCTTGCATTGGCGCTTAGTGCAGCCCTTAAATGAACATCATCGCAATGAATACTAGGATGTTCTAGATAAGCGCTTTGCCACAAGGATGGGTGAGCAAATTCGCGGGACGCCGAAATGCCCTGCCGCGAGAGGCAAGTCGGCAACACCTCTTTCTCTGTTGACAGGGTTCCTGGACGAGATAAGGCAAAAGATGACCCAGAAGTCCTCCTGCTCAATGTCTCTTGCAGAACCCTTGTGCTATAACATCCGACGCCGCTATTCTGGCAAACAGGACGCGTGCTTTCACTTGAATCCTTTGCAGATTCTTTATCGCTTCCTTCATTAGTCGCCTCCTGCTCTCGACACGAGACACTACAGTAATCACTATCTCCTGAAGATAGCGGATCGTTTGGGAAGTGGATTGTATGGTCCTCGACCATGCTTATGTCGTTCCTCGCTGCATCATATTGTATGAGCGACGAATTTGACAAGGTCACCTCAGAATTTAGTTTAGGGCATTCACCTATGGCGGTGTTACATATTACCGCCATCACCGGCACACCCGAAGAATCGGCGATAAGCTCTTCAGAGCTCTCCTTGTGGTATTCGCCATTGTTAGCGGGGAATTCAAGCAATAATCCTTCATTGGAGCTATCTAGAGGAGCTCTTGCCCCTTCATTAATAACATTTTGCTTCTGAGATGCTCCAGGGTATGTACCACACGGAACAGAACTCTCGCCAATTCTCGTATGGCAGGTCTCTTTTTCGTGGAGCTCGTATGAACTCTGCCAATTCCCTGAGCCCATAAAATCGACCCCGTTGACAACCAGGGATGCGCGCGCCCTGGCAGCGTTTTGCGCTTCTAGCAGCCGCTGGCGAAGTTGACGGTTCCTCTCCTCTAGATCTGCCACTTCACGCGCTAGTTCAGCCTCCTCGCGCAGCGCTTCGCGTTCCTTCGCATTCTCTTCTTCAAGCCATGCCCAAAGTGCGTCTCCCGTTAAACCAACTTTCTCGCCGAGAATAACGAGCTCGTCTGCATCCATGTCGCAGTCGTTGTGAACTTTTATCGACACAGAAAACAGCCCGGCTCCACGTGCCACGCTCATCTTTTCTCCTGGCGGCCGGATTTCTCCGCCTGTCGTCGTCCTCTTCACCGCCTCACGTGCAAAGCCGGCACTTCTCCGTGGCCGCTCTTTCCGTTGCGGGTTCGCCACAGCAACAAACACCACAAGCGCGCACTTCTCCCATGACAATGTCACGATTTTCATGTTATGACCTCTCATTTATGATCGTCATGCAGTCATGTTGGGCCAAACCAATTTTCGTATAGGGTCCGTGCAGTCAAGTTTTCCATGTGCGACATCAGCGCCAGAATGCACTGCCTGGCGGAGAGAAGAAGCAAAATTGGGCCGACTGTGACAGGAAAATACGCGAACGCTATGCGCGTCTCCAACTCTATAGCAGCAGCGACCGCCCGTCCCACCTAAAGTCCCTAGATCTTTCAAAGATCTAGGGACTTTAGTCCCACCTTCTTTCGTTTTATTTCCTTTGAGACGCGCTCTCCAAACATGCGGCAAACTGTTCCAAAGGGCGACGCCGCGAGCGTTCTTATGGTTCGCAGCACGTCCGGAAAGCGCAGCGAAGAAATGCGCGCGTCGCCGTCGCCTCGGTTTCCACCGTGCGTGCGCGTCTCATACGTGCGACCCAAGTGGCCAATGTCAGCGATACTGAGCCGTCCGACGAGAGCTACGTAGCGCCCTCTGGTCAGTAGACGGAGCCCATACATCCCATTAACGAAACGGCAGTATAGCGCCAGGACCATGGCATGTAAATCATGCCTGTCACGATACGCGTGTCATGATTATAATGTTATGACCGTTCATTTACATTCGTCATACTGTCGTGTTGTGCCATAGCGATTTTGGTATACATCCCATCAACGAAACGCCTGGCATGTAAATCATCCCGCCCATGACATGCATGTTATGCTTTTCATGTTATGACCTGTCATTTATGTTCGTCATGCAGTCATATTGTTGCATAGCAATTTTCCTACACATCCCACTAATGAAACGGGCAAGAGAGCACCAATACCGTGGCATGTAGATCATGTCGCTCATGACATGCACGTCATGATTTTCATGTTATGACCTGTCATTTACATTCGTGATGCAGTCATCTTTTGTCATGCCAATTCTCGTATACATCCCGTTAACGAAACGCGTGGCATGTAAATCATGTCGACTATGACATGCATATCATGATTTTCATGTTGCGAACTGTCAGTCATGTTCGCCATGCAGTTATGTTGTGGCATACCAATTTTCGTATACATCCCATTAACGAAACGGCCCGGAGAGCACCAAAAGCATGGCATGTAAATCATGTCACTCATGAAATGCATGTCATGATTTTCGTGTTATGACCTGTCATTTATGTTTGTGATGCAGTCATGCTGTGGCATGCCAATTTGCGTATATGTCCCATTAACGAAACGCATGGCATGTAAATCATGTCACTCATGACATGCTTGTCATGATTTTCATGTTATGACCTGTCATTTATGTTCGCCATGCAGTCATATTGTGGCATAGCAATTTTTGTATACATCCCATTAACGAGACGACCAGGAGAGCACCGAGACTGTGACATGTAAATCATGCCGCTCATGACACTCATGTCATGATTTTCATGTTATGACCTGCCATTTATGTTCGTCAGGCAGTCATGTTGTGCCATACGAATTTTCTCATACATCCCATTAACAAAACGGCCAGGAGAGCACTAAGACCGTGGCATGTAAATCATGCCACTCATGGCATGCATATCATGATTTTCATGTTATGACCTGCCATTTATGTTCGCCAGGCAGTCATGTCGTGCCATACCAATTTTCGCATGCATCCCATTAGCGAAACAGTAAGGACAGTACCAAGACCGTGGCATGTAAATCATGCCGCTCATGACAAGCATATCATGATTTTCATGTTATGACCTGTCATTTATGTTCGTCATGTAGTCATGATGTGGCATACCAATCTTCGTAAACATCCGATTAGCGAAACGGCCAGGAGAGCACAAAATCGTAGGCGGCTAGATAGATAGATAGATAGATAGATAGATAGATAGATAGATAGATAGATAGATAGATAGATAGATAGATAGATAGATAGATAGATACGCTCAAACTCGCCGAAGTTCGCTAAGAAATGCTTCGCATTTAAAATGCCTCAACTACCTCTAGGGGTTTCCTATCTTTATGCAGGGACAGCACTTCGTTTGGCGCAACAACGGCCGACATTTGCTATCTTTACAATGTAAGCATTAATCTGATGAAGGGTGGGCCTTCAATGATGCCCTGTGATCCATTAAATGGTTGTTGAAACAACTCCCGGTTTCAATTCTATGCGCAGCGCGGGAAAGCAAGCATAGAGGCGCGGTGAACAGGTCGAGGGCTCGAAAGTTGAAACTAGCGCAACAAATCCTGTGTGGCCACCAGATGAACTCGAAATGCAAACGCGCTACGTTAAACGATCACACATTACCTCCACAACCCCCAAACAAATTACGAGGCGCAGCGCGCGCTTGGAAGTTCCTAATGTATGTTGCCCTACGCGAAGCGTCGTCTTCTTTGGCTAACCGATGAAACGACGTTTTGCTGTCTTTGCACCGCGATGGCGCGCGATGAGGCACTCAAAGTCTTTTGATGAGGATTTTTTTTCAGGCTGCTTCGAGGCGGCACGGCGTCGATTAAGGAACTATAGAGCTTTTTACAGCGCGCGGTAATGCGATAACACGCCGCGTTTCAAGGTCGACCTTGGATCGGCTGGTTCCAGGAGCGTCCGCTAGGTGGCGAGCATTTAGATGGAATCGCGAAGATTTTGTGGAAGACATAGACGAGAGAAGTTGCGGTGACAGGCGAGTGACGCTGTAATGACTTTCATTAAGGTGATACTGGCAGAACGACTGCGGTTACCGAGAATAAAACGGACAGAGAGTTGTTTTGGACAAGCTCGAGGGCAGAGGTTAATATGTCACGAGCCTTCAGAGGTCGTTCGGGGTTTATTGATAAATTAGGGGGCTGACCCTGGCAAAGTGCGTCTGTCGAGGTTTTCTTTTCTTTTTTTTTCTTGATATTTGACTCTTGCCCACTACGGGGGATTGGCCATGAAGCCGGCGGTTAATATAAAGAGGAAAAAAATTGAACTAAAACAAAGGAAGAGTAAGGAATCGGTAACGCAAGGAAGAATGAAATGCTAGAGAATGATAGACTATTTATAATACAAATGAACCGTAATAAAATAATTTGAGATTTAATCAACTAGTGGGAGCAATTTCTAGGTACGAATTTTTGGTTGGAATGATGATTAGCAATGAATTCTTCTTGTGTCACAAAGGAAATTGCACATGGCTAAGCAGACGTTCCTGATGCTGTAACCTACTGAGGACGCTCCAAAGGAAAGAATATTCTGAGAATTGAGGGCAATATTTAAATTCCTGAATGAAATTTCGAAATGCCCTTTCCTCTGACTACTATAACGCTGACAGGTAATTAAAAAGTGATCAATGTTTTCAGGCTCTTGACAATACCACAGTAGCGGAGATGGCACCAGACCAGACCTGTGTAAATAAAAATTCAATGGAGGGATACGACAGCGAAATTTTGTTATTGCCACTTCCAGTTTACGAGAGGCACACCACTTATTACCCCAAACAAAAGAAAAATACCCATATTCTTCAATAGGTAACTTCATTTTAAAAGAATCTTGAAGTACGGAGTACTTACGGAATCTAGACAAGGAAACAAAGGCAGTAGAAGGCACCACGGACATTACCGGCCCATCTAGGGACCACCGCGCGAGAACATCAGCCATCTCGTTTATAAATATGCCACGATTGCCTGGCACCCACACCAATCGCACTTCACGCACGTGGGGAGGAATTAATTATGTGCATGCGTTTAGAACAGAAGACTTGGAAGGAGAAGCTGAAGCGAGTGATGTGCATACCGAAAGCGAATCAGTCACTATAACAACTGCCAAATTTCGTACAGGAAGTTTGTGAAGGGCTAAAAGAATGGCTAAGAGCTCTGCTTCGAATATGGGTGTATAATCCGGGAGGCGCAAGGTATATGACCAAGACAAAGTCTCTGAAAAAATGCCCAATCCTGCTTTCTCCTCACGCATGGATGCATCCGTCGCAATTATGTTATCAATTCCCAGTTGACATAAATGATCTTCTAATAAGCCTATTAAATATCTGGAAGGTAGGAGTTTGGCATTAGTAGGAAAGATATCCAATTCAATTTTAGCATTGGCCTATGGTTTATCCGTTGAGGCGATATCGCGAATGTTAACATCTAAAGCCTCTAGTTGATTCCGCACAAACAAAACTTGAGGTTTGTATATGCGAGAGCAAAGCTCATCACAAAATGTTAGCGCTTCAGTACAGAACACGAAGTGTGATCGCCTCTGTGAAGACGCATAAATTTGTAAATATGTTTTGACGGTGAGGATACGGAATCTGCAAGCTAACGTGGGGAGTCGGGCTTCTTGGTACAGAACATGATTTGCCGTAAATTTTGGTACCTTGAGACAACTCCGAGGAGCCTCTCGCTCTAAAAGAACCAAAGGATTAATCTTGCAAGCCGGACCACCAGAGTATAAAATACAACCAAATTCTAGAATAGGACGAGCATACATACGGTATATAATAAGAAGAGTGTCTCTGCGTAACCCAGAAGGGTGCTGGCCAAGTCTACGAATCATCCCAACAGCGCATGTAGCCTTACATTTAATCTGCTCGATATGGTCGCGCCAACTCAGTTTATGATCGTAAAACACACCTAAATACTTCACGCACTCTACTTGGGGAATAATTTCCTGGCGATACTGAAGGGAAATGCTTACTGGATCATTCAAAGGAAAAACAATAACAGAACTTTTGCTAACATTTAAAGTCATGCTAATTTGAGTAAACCATAACTCTAGTCTTCCTAAACGAGATTGTAAGATTGCATGCAATGAGTGCATATCACCAGCAGAAGCAAAGAACGCAATGTCGTCTGCATATACATACACTTGAATGTTATTGTGCAACGGTACTGAGCTTAATAGCACATTAAATAATACAGGAGATAAAACAGAACCTTGAGGGACTCCTCTGGACTGATTATATTTAGGTGAGGATAATCCACGCTGGGAACAATAGAACTTCCTATCCTTTAAAAACTCATACAACCAGTTAATAATATAGCGCGGGAAATTCAAGTTTCCTAATGAATTGAGAAGGATGACATGCTCTAAACTGTCGTATGGCTTAGCTAAATCTAGAGTTACAATTGCTGCATATTGTCGCCTGTGACAAGCAATTCGTCCTTCCAAATCTACATGTGCATGCCATATAGAATATCCAGGTCTAAAGCCAATTTGACAAGGGCTCAGTATTGATTGATCTACCAAAAATTTCATGATTCTAATGTAGAGCACTCTTTCAATTATTTTTATAACATGCGAGGTTAGTGCGATAGGTCTAACATTATCAATATGCATATCTACTCTTCGTTTTTTATGCAGAGGGATAATTTTCACAAGTCTCCAATCAGGAGGAATCCAACCTTTTTCGAGTGAGTAGTTGACGAGATTTAGGAGGTCCTGAGGAGACACATCAAACAAAATTTTTAGCATGTCTGTCGTAATGCCGTCCGGACCTGGAGCTGAATTGGGGAGCGCCTGAAATGCAAGCGCAAGTTCTTCTACAGTCACCTTGACGAAATCGTCTACGCATGCAGGTTTGGTTAACACTGTATTTCAGTGGTAAAGCGCTTTCCTAATCCTAATGCAATATCACCTAATACAGCAGACAGTTCTTTTGGAGCTATAACAACCGATTCTATGGTAACGGGTGCAGAGATAGCCTTACGAAATCGAATAAATCTGAAAAGAGCTTTTTTGTGACCACTTTGTGAGAGAAAGCTATATTGGTTTTCGTCATGAGTAGCTTTCGCTATGGAAACAGTTCTTTTAAACATGGCTGCGGCATACTTGTAGTTGCTCCAATTAGTAGGGCACTGGTTAATAAGGAGCTTTTTCCATGCAGCTTTTCTGCGCCTGTATTCTCGTTCACAATCAGAGTCCCACCAGGCACTTATAGGCTTACTTTTCGCCGAGGATACGGTGAACTGTGCCTTTCTCATAGAGCATTTTAGAACACCACAAAGACTCATCGCTTTAATATCATTTCCAGAACTGGTTAGAGAGGATAGGTTTGAATGCAGACTTGTTTTAAATTTTGAGTAGTCAACAAAAGTCAGTGTCTCAGTATCTAAAGGAATCACTGGATTATTAACGTCTATCAATATTGGGCGGTGATCCCTATTTGTTGCAATATCAACAACAGCCCTAGAAGAGATGAGCATGCTTGAGCTGGCGAATGTTAAGTCCAAAACCGATCTCGTGTTGCATCGTACAAAAGTGGCTACTTTAGAATTGAGACATGTATAATTTTTCTTACACATCCAGTTGCACAACGATTTACCCGAGGAATCTGTGCGGAAACCCCAATAAACATGATCCGAATTAAAGTCACCTGCAAAGAGAGAGTTTGCTTTACAGAAGCTCTGAATCAAGTCCAGAGTACCTTCCTCTTGTACGCCAGATGGAAAGCAGCTGTTGACAATGCTGAGAGGAGCACAACCTGGAAGTACTAGTTCAAGTACTAAAATTTCGTGATCACTTGATATTGCCTGATAAACCAGTTTCGCTCTGACAAAATTTTGCTGATATAAAAGATGCTAATCCTCCACCTCGTGTACTCCTGTCCAAACGAAAACATTTATAGTTTTGTAACTGAAAATTTTGACCCGATGACAACCAAGTCTCTTGCAATAAAACGATGTCGGGAGACTGTTGAGATATGAGGTATAGTAAATCAGTGGTTGCAGAAAGTCTAGAACGACAGTTCCAATGGAGAACCCTAAGGTGCCCTATTTTGCTGACAAGCAAGCAGCCGCAACTGCTTGATCCAAAATGCTATCTTTTAGAAGGTCAGTTCTGGTCAAGGGCTCTTTCACACATTTTTTGGTTTTAGCATTAGAAGAATTCTGATTTTCTTAGTAGGTGATCTGGTGCTATAATAAAGAAGACCAACGCGGTCGTAGACGCAGCGGATGCGGCTCACAAGACGAGACAGCGTAGCCAGCCAAGGCGGTAGCAACGTCCAGCCCGAGCAGTTGCGATGCGCTGGCGATACGGCTGCGGGGCTGTGTACGGTGTGCTTCTTCTTCATTACAACTTCCCCCCTCGCTGAAGACGGAGTCACTCAGGTGACCTAAGGCGTCGTGAGGACGGAGGGCTCATGGTACTTCTTGAGGCGATCAACGTGAACAGTTTCGCGGCCGCGGCGACGTAGGTCCATAGCGGGGGTCACAGGTTCGATGACGTAGTTCACCGGCGAAGTGCGCTGTAGGACCCGGTAGGGTCCATGATACCTCGAGAGAAATTTTGACGACATCCCAGGTGTAGAAGCAGGAGGTACCCACAACCATACGAGATCGCCATGAGAAAACTGCTGTTGTGGGTGCCCATCGTCATGACGAGATTTCTGCAGTACTTGATCGTCTGTTGTAAGTGAGCGGGCCAGTTGGCGACACTCTTCAGCGTACCGAGCGGCTTCGGATGCCGGTGTGCCCTCCGATGAGTCGGGGCGGTAAGGAAGAATGGTGTCGATTGGAGTAGAGGGTTCTCGGCCATAAAGAAGAAAGAAAGGAGAGAAGCCTGTTGTCGCCTGAGGTGCCGTATTGTAGGCGTAGGTGACAAAGGGAAGAACGATGTCCCATGTGGTGTGGTTGGAGCCGACGTACATCGACAGCATGTCGCCAAGAGTACGGTTAAAACGCTCTGTCAAGCCGTTCGTTTGCGGGTGATATGCAGTCGTACAACGGTGAACAACACGGCATGCGGCGAGAAGCTCTTGAGTAACATCAGCGAGGAAGGCGCGACCGCGGTCGCTGAGGAGCTCGCGGGGGGCGCCGTGGCGTAGCACGAAGCGTTGCAGCAGAAAGGAGGCAACTTCACGAGCCGTCGCGGCTGGTAGAGCGGCAGTTTCTGCGTACCGCGTTAGGTGGTCGATAGCCACAATGACCCAGCGATTGCCAGCAGCTGTGTATGGCAGGGGCCCATAGAGGTCTATTCCAACCCGATCAAAAGGTCGCGATGGGCACGGCAAAGGCTGCAGTGGTGCGGAAGAGCGGGAGTGATCAGGCTTGCGGCGTTGACATTGAGGGCATGAACGAATATATCTTTGTACAAAAGTGTACATTCCACGCCAGTAAAACCTTTGGCGCAGTCTGGCGTAGGTCTTGAACAGGCCAGCGTGTGCGCACTGAGGATCGGCGTGGAAAGCGGAGCATATATCAAGCCGGAGGTGTTTGGGTATGACTAGTAGCCATTTGCGGCCGTCGGATTGATAGTTGCGGCGATAAAGGATTTTGTCGCGGACGGCGAAGTGACAGGCCTGTCGGCGTAGGGTTCGGGATGGCGGGCGTGCAGGTGAGTCGGAGAGGTAATCTATTAAAGAGGAAATCCAAGAATCTTTTCGCTGCTCTAGAGCCATGTCGATGGAGGCGACGAGTGAAAGCGAGTTGTCAAGAGCGGAGACGCTGGCGTTTTCGGTATCAACAGGCGAACGCGAAAGAGCGTCGGCATCGGCATGCTTCTTGCCCGAGCGGTAAATAACCCGAATGTCGTACTCTTGGAGTCTCAAAGCCCACCGTGCTAGGCGGCCGGAGGGATCTTTGAGCGACGACAACCAGCAAAGGGCATGGTGATCGGTGACGACATCGAAGGGCCGGCCGTACAGATATGGCCGAAATTTTGTGATTGCCCAGACGATGGCTAAACATTCCTTTTCGGTGACTGAATAATTCACTTCGGATTTTGTGAGCGTACGGCTCGCGTAAGCAACAACGTATTCTTGATAGCCGGCCTTTCGTTGGGCGAGCACAGCGCCAAGACCGACACCGCTAGCATCCGTGTGTATTTCCGTGGGCGCAGTTGGGTCGAAATGGCGCAGTATCGGTGGCTTTGTGAGCAGGTGACGCAGCGTCTCAAAGGCATTATCACAGGCCGGAGACCACGCGGAAAGATTGTGGTCTCCACGAAGAAGCTCGGTAAGCGGGGCCATAATCATAGCAAAATTTCGAATGAAGCGACGTAAATAGGAACAGAGGCCTATAAAACTGCGCAAGTCTTTGAGAGAAGCAGGCCTGGGGAATTCGGTAACAGCACGTAGTTTAGCGTCATCAGGAAGAACGCCGTCCTTCGAGACGACATGTCCTAAAATAGTTAGCTTACGAGCCCCGAAGTGACATTTTTTCAAGTTTAGTTGAAGGCCGGCGTCGGTTATACAGCGTAAAACCTGCTCCAAACGACGAAGGTGAGTAGGGAAATCGGGCGCAAATACCACTATATCATCCAGATAACATAAGCACATGTTCCATTTGAGGCCTCTTAGTATGGCGTCCATCATACGCTCAAATGTGGCGGGCGCGTTGCAGAGACCGAATGGCATGACGTTAAATTCGTATAGGCCGTCTGGTGTTATGAAAGCAGTTTTAGGCTTGTCGTCTGCAGCCATAGGCACCTGCCAGTAACCGGAGCGTAGGTCAAGGGAGGAAAAGAACTCTGCCCCTTGTAAACAGTCTAGCGCGTCGTCGATGCGTGGCAAGGGGTAGACGTCTTTTCGGGTTATTTTGTTTAGGCGGCGGTAATCCACGCAAAAGCGTATCGAGCCATCCTTCTTTTTTACTAAAACAACCGGTGATGCCCACGGACTGTTGGACGGAGCAACGACGCCACGCTTTAGCATCTCGCTTACTTGCTCGTCAATGACGCGGCGTTCTGTCGACGATACGCGGTATGGTCGCTATCGGAGCGGTGAGTGATCGCCGGTGTCTATTCGATGACATACAGTCGATGTTCGACCTAGAGCAGTGCTGTGGCTGTCAAAGGCACGCCGAAATTTCTCAAGAAGACAGAGGACGTCGCGGCGTTGTTGCGGGTTTAAGGTGGCGTCGATGGCATTTCTAAAAACGTCATCAGGTGATGAGGCCGTTACGGGACTGCAAGAGATGGCGCTGGCCTCCGTCGATTCCTCAGGAAGTACGAACGTTGTAAGGGGTTCGTAAGGCTCCACAGTGCCGAGACATTCACCACGAAACAAAGTAAGCACAAAGGGAAACTGATTGCGTACGGGGACGTAAGTCGAACGAGCGCGAAGGGCAAGCAGTGCGGTCGGGAGCGGTGAGAGATGACGATGAACGAAAGCATTTGACGGTGAGAACAGTACGGTAGCGTCGGAGGCAACGGAACATGACACAAGGGCCAGGAGACATGCATGCGGAGGTGTCTGAATGTCCTCAGTGAGGGTCAACTTGGCGCTGGTACCCGAAACGTCTTGAGATATGGTATCGGGAAGCGAAGAGAAGGCGACTGCGGCACGGCTGCAATCAATGACAGCTTGGTGGCGGGAGAGAAAATCCCACCCTAAAATAACATCGTGGGAACAGTGGGGAAGAACGACGAATTCGACTGTGTAACGATTTCCTTGAATTTCAAGTCTGGCGGTACACGCAGCCACCGGCTGGACGTGCTGTGCTGTGGCAGTACGAAGAAGGGGACCGAAGAATGGCGTCGTAACTTTTCGTATTGAGCGGCATAATCGTTCAGCAATGACAGATATGGCGGCACCTGTGTCAATAAGCGCAAATACTGGGACACCTTCGACAGCAACATCAATAACATTTGGCGGCGAAAAAAGAGGGCTTGATCTTGTCGACGATGACGCAGTTCTTGCCTCGGGAACTGCGCCACTTAGTTTTCCGTCTCAGTGGTAGAGGGACGTCGATGCATCGGGGAGAGCGAGCGACGACGGGGAGAAGGGGAACGGCGTCCAGGAGAGGATCGAAAGCTTGGGCGGGACGAGTGGAATTCCTGGTCTGTAGGGGACGACAATGGACAGTCGTACACGGGCGGGCGAGGGTTGACACGTGGGTGAAGTGGTCGGCGGTTACAAAAGCGTGCGACGTGTCCCGGTATACCACAGGAATAGCAGATAGGTCGATTGTCCGCTGTGCGCCAGGGATTAGCGACCCGATAGACGGGAGGTCGCGGCGGTGCGGTAGTGTAAACTGGGCTAGGTACTGTAGGCGAAGCCCGGAACGTCGGTGGTCGTGGTCGCGTGGCGGCTTCGGCGTAGGTCAATGGTGCAGCGACGGGAGGCACCTGCTGTTGTGGAACGACGTCGAGCACTTGTTCGCGTACGAGGTTTTGTAGGGTGGGACTAAGCGAAGAAGTGGATTCTGGAGGGGTGGGGATGAGGGAGAGTTGTCGTGCAACTTCTTCCCGCACGAAAGCCTTTATCTGCGAGAGAAGGGTTTGATCTGGTAGCGCCGTAGTTAGACCGGACAACGATTCTGGCTGGTGAAGGGGCCGACGTGTAACGAGGCGTTGCCGTCGAAGTTCGTCGTAGCTCTGGCAGAGGTTAATGACCTGGGCTACAGTAGAAGGGCCCTTCGAAATGAGCATCTGAAATGCATCCTCGTCAATGCCCTTCAATATATGTTTTATTTTATCTGCCTCCGTCATTGCAGCATCGACGCGCTTACACAGGTCAATGACATCTTCGAGGTAGCTAGTGAAATTTTCACCTGGTTGTTGGGCTCTTGACTGCAGGCGTTGTTCTGCGCGAAGTCTTCGAACAGCGGGACGTCCGAAGACCTCGCTGATTTTTGCTTTGAACGTAGGCCAGCTTGGGATGTCGGTTTCGTGGTTGTGAAACCACAAGTGAGCGATGCCTGTGAGGTAGAACGACACGGTTGCCAATTTCGTGACGTCGTCCCATTTGTTGTGGCCACTGACACGTTCATACGACGTCAGCCAGTCATCAACGTCGTGATCATCGGCGCCGCTGAATATGGGAGGATCGCGCTGACGGAGCGTGCCAGGGCAGACGTTCTGGGGAGCAGCTGGTGGAGAGCTCGTGCTGCCTTCGGTGGTCATGATGGCCGGTAAGGTTCGGTTGCGCAATTCCAGGGTTACGGGAGACCCAGCAAACCTCCACCAATTATAATAAAGAAGACCAACGCGGTCGTAGACGCAGCGGATGCGGCTCACAAGACGAGACAGCGTAGCCAGCCAAGGCGGTAGCAACGTCCAGCCCGAGCAGTTGCGATGCGCTGGCGATACGGCTGCGAGGCTGTGTACGGTGTGCTTCTTCTTCATTACAGTGCGTTTAAGTATTCGAGCGTCCATGCCTACATCCTGAATATCTTGTAAACCTGAATCAGACAAGCAATCCTCACCAGTCTTTTGTGAATTAGAAGGCCGTAACTCATTATTGCTAGGAGCATCTGAATGGGACCCAGGTGAAGAATTAAATACGCTGAAATGATTCTGGAAGCTCTTAGCGAACTGCTCAGTAATATCAGCCAACTGTGTGGATATGACTTGAGCCAATGTCTCTGGGACAGTCAGAAGAAGTTTTTCTAGCGATTTTTTCAATGCTTTTTCTACGATGGATGAAATGCAGTGAGCAACTGATGCATCCATAGCGAGAGGCGAACGGGCTGTAATTCCGGCATATCCACGCATTCTGCTCTAAACTTCAGCCAGAGCGTCTCGACGCGAACAGCGCCTTCTTTCAATAATTTCAATAACCTGCAGTTCTTTAGACTTAGCAGGACAATCGGTGTGATCGGCCGAGCAACTGGCTTGGCATAGGCAACATGACTGATTATCAGACTTACAATCTTCAGCACTATGATCAGCTCCACAAACCCAGCACCGAACATTAGATCGGCAACCGCTTGCGCTATGTCCATACCGCCAGCATTTGCTACACTGTAGAGGGCGTAGGGCAAGGGGTTCTACCTTGTAGATTAGCGGCCATGCTGTAATCTCCGAGGGACGAGATGTGCCTGCAAATGTGGCAATAATTGTCTCGGTTGGGATTTTGACAGTATTAATTTGCCTGTTACAGCGGTACACAGACACAACTCCTGCTTCAGCGAAAATCTCCAAGACTTCCGCCGGACTTAGGCTGACATCTATGCCTCGAACTAGGCCTTTACAACAAGCAAGGTGGGGAGGGATGAAGCAGCTCACCGGATGAGTGGCAAAGGAAGTACATTTTAGAAGATCTCGAATACAGGCCTGGTCTGGTGAGCAGCAGAGAATCCCGCCGCTTCCAAACTGACGAACTTCGGTTATCTGAAGGAAGTGTGGCGTAGCCGTGCGAAGCTGTGACTGGATGGCCTTAGGGTTCTTCATGCGAATGGCCCCACCGTCCGTCGGCACCAAAGCAACAGGAACGCTGCTGATTCCACTGCACAGAAATAGCTCCAACGGTATATCCTGAGAGGGAATAGAAGCAGACCAGAGGGCAGCCCTCTGGCCTGGAGATGAGACAGACATCTCAAGAAGTAAAAGTTACACTTGAATGCGCAGATAACTTAACACGGTAAATAAAAAAAATTAACACCATCTTCCCAAAGGCAACCCTGATGGGATGCGAAGCAGCAGTGTTGCACACGGGTGGCGTCACGGGTTGAACGGCGCTAACGCGGGTGCTTCGCATCCCATCAGGGTTCCCTTTGGGAAGATGGTGTTAATATTGCGCGTGAACCGACGAGTCGGCGGTGTAGCGAGCGGCGGTCGCGGTAGCGGAGCGAGCGGCGGTAGTGGCAGGTGTTGCGGGCGAACGAACGAGGCGGCAGCTGCGGGCGCTGCGGCGAGCGCGCGGCAGGCGAGGGAGAGAGTGATGTCAGCGCGCACTGCAAGGGGAGCGTGACGTCAACGCGCAGCTGCGGCGTGACCTACTTGGCACCGCTCCAACACCTGCGGCGAGGGGAGGGTGTTGCGGCGCGTTCGCACAGGATAGTCAAACAGCTGCTTCGCATCTAATAAGACAAAATAAAAAGTAACCGCCGGCAACAAATCAAAAGCCCCCCAGGGAGAGACTGCACCAAAGCCGAAACCGTGACCGGACACTTCTTCTCTTGATCCGCTTCTTCTGCTTGAGACGCTGTCAAGCGGACCGCGTGATCTGTCGAGGTTGGCTATCGAGCGGACAAGGCGCGCGCGATCGTCTTCCTCGTTTTGGGCTGCAGCTTCTCTTGCCCAGGATCCACTACATGCAGGTGGCATTATCCCCCTTCCGGAAAAAAACAGCATCACCTCGATGCTACAGAACAAACACGAGGGGTGGAGAAAAAATTCACAGCATATCCACGGAGTGAATGACGATGAGTGGGCGAAGCTCCGGATGTTCATCGTAGATCGTGCCGAGTTCCGGAATAATTTACTTAACGCGCACGCTACGAATCCTTATGGTTCAACTACGCACAAGTGAAATCTCCCACCGGCACTTCGTTGCAAGTCAAGATCCGGTGCCTATATATAAAATTAACACCATCTTCCCAAAGGGAACCCTGATAGGATGCGAAGCAGCAGCGTTGCGCACGGGTGGCGTCACGGGTTGAACGGCGCTAACGCGGGTACTGCGGTGAGCGCTGGAAGATTCGTTGGAAGCGATGGCTGGCGTAGGTCTTGTCGTTTCTTCAGAGCGCACACGGGCGATGGGCCGGAGCTGGCGCGCGTTTCGCCTTGACTACCACGGCCTTGTGGTCGGTGAAATGTACGCTGAGAGGTTCCTGCAGACATTCGACGTCGAAGTTGGCAAAGACCAGATCGATGCACGTTCCCCTTATCGTGGTGGGTAGTTTCCGTTCCGCCGACATGCACTTCAGCGAGTGCACGTCACCCATGTAATCGACGAGCCATTGTCCTCCTCCTCCGCTGACGTCAACGTTGAAGTCTCCCGCGACTATAAGAGGCGCGCAGATAAACGAGCCGAAAGAGTGTTACTACTCGATGTGCGCTCGAGCGTTGCGAGCGGTGGAGAGGGTGAAGCGAGAGAGAGGTGACACGTACAGACATGTTTCAACGCGTACGTTAGGCGCGCGTCAGGTTTATTGCGCGGTAACCGACGAGTCGGCGGTGTAGCGAGCGGCGGTCGCGGTAGCGGAGCGAGCGGCGGTAGCGGCAGGTGTTGCGGGCGAACCGACGAGGCGGCAGCTGCGGGCGCTGCGGCGAGCGCGCGGCATGCGAGGGAGACAGAGTGACGTCAGCGCGCACTGCGAGGGGAGCGTGATGTCAACGCGCAGCTGCGGCGTGACCTACTTTGCACCGCTCCAACCCCTTCGGCGAGGGGAGCGCGTTGCGGCGCGTTCGTACGGACGCACGGAGGGACAGCGTTACACAGGCTAGTCAAAGAGCTGCTTCGCATCTAATATATATGGGTGGCCGGTGAACGGTTCGCCAGCGCGAGCAGTCGGTATTTTTCAATCAAGAAACTCGCTAGAAGACGCTGCCTGCGCCAACTTTGTCTCTCGTGGGTGAGGGCGCGTTCTCCTTCTTTGCGAGCTGGTGGAGCGTTCATCGAAGAAAGAGCGTTTCCATAGTCAACGCGCGCCTTTCGCTCTCTCTCTCTCTGTGTCTCTCTCTCTCACAAGACAGCAGATGGAAGATTGAGAGAGGTAGCGCGCCGGGAGGCGCGCGCGAGCTCTCGAGCGCGAGGTGGCTACATACATACGACGACTACTACTACTACTACTAATACTACAGAGGAGGGAACGACCCACACCCTAAGGAGCTTCGCCCCTAAAAGCAGTGCAGGTAAAAGTGGAGAACAAAAGTAACCGCGACAACCAGGGAGCAAAGCAAGCTAACGGAGATAAGAAGAAAACACAGAGAACATTGAATTGTAAAAAGTTACAAGCGCGCAGTGTACCGGTTCATGCACATAACGTGAACAATGTCAGATCTCTGTGGTCGTCGTGTCCTGGTCTGCGTCTCTGATAGGTCCGGAACCACTTCGTAGTTCAAGTCACCGACGCGACGAAGCACTTTATACGGGACGAAGTAGCGCCTCAGTAACTCTTCGGAGAGCCCGCGGCGGCCAGCTGGGGTCCACACCCAAACTTGGTCTCCGGGGTTGTAGAACACCTCTCTGTGACGAATGTTATAGCGTTGTGCGTCTGTTTGTTGCTGCTCACTGATGTGCCGCCGCGCTAGCTGCCGAGCTTCCTCAACACGCTCTGCGAATTCCTCGGCGTCAGGTGTGAACCGGTCAGCGTCGTGACACGGCAGGATGGCGTCTAGCATGGTCTGAACTTCCCTGCCGCAGAGAAGGCGAAATTGGGTGAACCACGTTGTCTCCTGCACGGCGGTATTATAAGCGAAAGTTACATAAGGCAAGGTCCGGTCCCATGTTTGGTGTTGGACATCGATGTACAGGGTCGTCCAGTCTTGGTGCGAACACGGCTCACCGTGGCCGCGGTGGTGGTGGCTGTAACATCAACCTTCTACAAAGTAATTCAACGTCACTTTCATTCAAGCTGTTGCTTGATTCATGTGCATGTACAGTTACATTGAACGAACCAACTCGTGTTGGCGTTCACTGTGAAAGTCTTCTAGACATATTTATCACGAATAATAGAAATGACTGCGTGACATCAGGTTCCGTTATACCAGATATAAGTGATCACTTCCCTATATATATATGATTTATAAAAAGAATAACATTTCTAGGCACCCAAAAACAAGTCCTTCGGAACCCTATCAGATACAGCAAATCAATACAAAAACTTTTGAGCAATTTAGACACCAAATTGCTGGGTCAAACTTCAGTGCCTTGTGTAACTGCACAAATGCTGATGAGGCTTAGGATCATTTGATGCATCTCTTAAAAAATGCATATCACCATTGTTTTAAGCTAAAGACTGTGAGAGCCTCAAATAAAATTCGGAAACCATGGTTAACAAGTGAATGCCATAAAATGATTCGCAAGAGGAATACTTTATATCACAGATTTATCAAAAGTAGAGACAGCAGTGATCTGGCCTAATTCAAGAAATTTAGAAACACGTTAAACAAAACCTTACGTAACAAAAAGAACGCTTATTTTTTAAACCTATTTGAGAAGGCAAGTTCTCGTAGTGATATTTTATGGCAGGAAATAAATCGTCTGCTACATTCTAGCACTCGCCAAACTAAAGAACTGGAGCTCGTAGTGCATGATGAAATACTTAGCGGTGAAAAACTGGCCAATAGTTTCAACAAATATTTCACCACTCTGGTCTCAAATAGCACGTCAGGTGTGGTAAGCGATCTATTTTGCAATTTATGGACACATCAAATATGAAATCTGCTTTCTTCGAACCAGCAACTGAACAGGAAGTACATTCCACTTTTATGGGCCTCAAGAATAGTACAGCGCGCGATATCGATGACATTCAAAGTGGGCCAATTAAACACGTACTTGATCTTCTAGTGCCTCCACTTACCTTCCTGATCAACTTGTGTCTAGCCACAGGAGTTTTTCCCGAGAAAATGCAGCACGCTAAAGTTCGCGTGTTGTATAAATCAGGGAATAAAAATGATTTTTCAAATTACCGTCTAATCGCAATATTGCCCTTTATTTCTAAAGGGCTAGATAAGGTTACCTGTAAGCGAATTATATCTTTCTGCGACAAACACTCTTTGCTTGCGTCAGAACAATGCGGTTTTAGTCAAGGTTTATCAGGTGAACACGCTTTACTAGCACAAAAAGAAATCATCTTAAAGGGATTTGAACAAAGGAAACTAATACTAGGTATATATATATTGATTTTTCTAAAGCGTTTGACACAATACACCACGAAACTCGTTTACAAAATTAGAACATTACGGTTTCCGAGGTGTAGCTCTAAATCTCGTCAAATCTTACCTAGGGCACCGAAGGCGATGTCTAAGCATTAAAGATAAAAGTTATTCGCTATTAGAAATAAACACCGGTGTTCCGCAGGGAAGTGTGTTAGGCCCTGTGTTATTCAACATCTACGTAAACGACATAGTAAGAGTTAGCGAGAACGCCGAATTTTCAGTTTACGCCGATGACACAAGCTTGTTCATTCAATCCGACGACGTGTCTTATCTTAGTATATTAGCTCAAGACACGCAAGAAAAGCTACAAAATTGGAGTGAAGTGAATTCTCTGGTTATCAATGCTGCTAAAACAAAGGCTGTTCTATTCATACTGTAGTGAAGAGGAGGAAGAAGAAGCGCCTTGGCATTTGTCGCTGTGCGCGTGATCTTCGTGTCTCATCGTGTTGGCTCTCGACTGCCTTCTCGAACCAACAGCATCCTCTGCACGATAATAAATCGTCGTACACGACATTTGGTGGAAGTGCTGGGTATCCCCTTGAGTCTCATCCTGGAGCTACGCAGCCGAAGGTTGCCGACTGCATCAGACGCTACCATGACTGAGCCTGCCAACAATCAGCCTGGAGCCGCCGCCGTCCCTCCTGTCATCTGCGGCGGAGCCCAGCGGCAGCGGGACCCCCCTATCTTTAGCGGCGCAGGTGAGACCGACGCTGAAGATTGGCTATCCGCCTACGAGCGCGTCAGCGAACACAACAGATGGTATGATGCGGCGAAACTGCACGCTGTGTCCTTCTACCTCGCCGACGTTGCAAATTTGTGGTTTCACAATCACGAGTGCGAACTGCCAACATGGTCTGTTTTCAAGACAGCCTTCGCGGAAGTTTTCAGCCGGCCGACCTTAAGAAAACTTCGAGCGGAGCAGCGTCTACGACAGCGCGCTCAGCAACCCGGCGAGTCGTACACGAGCTACATAGAAGATGTCGTGGATATTTGCGGCCGCACCGATCCTAGCATGAGCGAAGAGGACAAAGTCAAGAATATACTTAAAGGCATCGAGGACGACGCATTTCAAGTGCTGCTTACATGAAACCCTACTTCTGTCGCTGCCGTCGTCACTCTTTGCCAGAGCTTCGATGAGCTGCGTCGACAAAGGGTCCTTACGCGCAGCTCTGTTACGTCCGCCCCCTCGCTCTCAAGCCTAACGCTCGCCTCCAACCTGTCGCCGGATGCGGTACTTCCCGGCCAAATTAAGGACTTCATTCGGGAAGAGGTGGCGCGGCAACTCTCTATGCTACCTGTGAGCGATCCACCTCCCCAGCGTGACACGACTTTGGCTGCACCCATCAGAAGGGCCATTCGCGACGAACTTGCTGAGTCGCTAACTTTGGCGCAATCCATGACTCAACCCATGGCTCAACCTTGTCCTCCCGTGGCCGCAGCACGACCTGCATCGCCGGCATTCATGTTACCTGCGGCAATGCGACCGCAGACGTCGCCACCTCCTATGCCTCCTCGAATGCCACCGCGAACGCATGCCGTCCAGAGCCCCTGGCGCACACGCGACAACCGACCGATATGCTTCGCTTGCGGTTTCGCCGGCCACATCGCGCGCTTCTGTGATCGCCGTATGCTGCCTGCTGGCCCAGCAGTGGCAGCGCCTGGATATGTGTATCCAGACGATCCTTTCTTTTCTTTTCTTTTCTTTTCTCCACACGATCCTAATGCACACGATCCTAATGCGCATGCCAAGGCGCTTCTTCTTCCTCCTCTTCACTACACAATGTCGTGTACGACGATTTATTATCGTGCAGAGGATGCTGTTGGTTCGAGAAGGCAGTCGAGAGCCAACACGATGCGACACGAAGATCACGCGCACAGCGACAAATGCCAAGGCGCTTCTTCTTCCTCCTCTTCACTACAATACCAACAAATAAAACAATATATACTAGCATAGACTTACACCTCGGTGACAAGAAGATTGAGATTGTACAAGACGTTAAGCACCAGGACTCAGCACCCGTTCTTTGTTATGGAGGCGCCCTGCGGACGCAGACGTCATCTTGGACTGGCCTTTGCTTCCTGGACACACATCTGTATCCCACACCCCCCCCCCTGCCCCTTCATTAATTTTATTTTATTTTTTTGTGAGCTCCCCCCTTTCCACCCCCCACTATGCATGTTCGTGAAGTGTACTTTAAGACCATGCGCCCATGAGAAACCTTCATCTTTGAAAAAGGCTGGCCTCCAGCCGAAACGTCAGAATAAATCCTATGTTTGTCACTGTGTCCTTCTGGTAGTGTATATATATATATATATATATATATATATATATATATATATATATATATATATATATATATATATATATATATATATATATATTGTGAGCACTTTTAACCTTGGAAGACCGACGAACATTTAACTTTGGAAGACCGGACCAGACAACACCAGCAGACACGTTTATTCTGCAGGCACTGCCAGCATCAAAGCACGAAGAAGAAGAAGAACAGGGATGATGATCGTTATGTACAGATGAGAACGATGAAGTACGTTAAAAGTGCTCACAATATATATATATAGGCACTGGATCTTGACTTGCAATGAAGTGCCGGTGGGAGATTTCACTTGTGCATAGTTGAACTATAAGGATTCGTAGCGTGCGCGTTAACTAAATTAATCCGGAAGTCGGCACGATCTACGATGAACCTCCCGAGCTTCGCCCACTCATCATTTCGTGGATATGCTGTAATTTTTTTGTTACATATATTTGGGCTCATTTCTATTCTTTCTTATTTTCTTCTCCCATATGTATACCTTATTTTTCAGTGTTTGCTGATTTTTACATTGTATCTGCAGTTAGAATTTGCTGCTAAATTTGCTTATGTTTTACATGCTTGCATGTTGCTTGCGTGTACGTTGTATGTTTGTTTGCTTGTATTTCTTTTTTCTACATGACCACGTGTCTGCAGCCAAGCTGTTCTGGGTCAGGAATCTCGTCAAGCTGCTTTTTAGCAGCTTTTATTTCTGTCCTTGCATCTTCACTTTTTAATCTGATTTGCATTATGTTTTGTGTTGACCATTGCCATTGTATGAAAACATTAAATCATTGTCACTGTAACACTGTCCTTTAACACGATTGTTGAGAAAGATTGCTAAATAAACTGAAACTGTAATAGTGCAGGAACCGCGGCATTTGGTGGCCCTCTAAAGTGAGGAGGGCTACGGACGTCTTTCCAAGCCTCCTCATGACAGCGATGCTCCCACCTCGCAAGTGGATCTTGGTTTTCAGGGAGGCGGAGGTCGTCTGTTCGTGCACCGTAAAGACGCCACGGCACACTTCCCCGCTCTCTTGGCGTGGCCAATCATCGGTAGGTCACCCTGCGATGTGTTTAGCGAGAATTCTCGCGAGAGAAGGTTCGCAGTATTGACGTCTTGAGTTGAGACCACAATGATATTTTGTGCCCAAATGGGCCGCACACTAATGCAGTCATTGTTTGTGGAGTTCACATATGAGGCGAGCTTGGCGCCTAGCTCACCTGGCTCTGTGACTCTGTGACTCGAGTCTTCAGCCCGATGGTGAAGTCTTCCGCAGAAATGCGGGGCATAGCGGTGGGTCACCACGATACACGGGATGTCTTAAGTGGCGTCTTTGCTGAAGTGGGTTAATCGGTAGCTGAAGCCTTGGCAGCTTTACGTTGTTCACGACGCTTGCGGAGCGTCACCACTGTGAGTATCCCCTCGTCCACGATATCCGTCCGCGGAACGGAGTCTTCGGGCCTTGGGGCAGTAACATCTTTCCACGCCAAGGTAGTGGGATCATATCAACGGAGAGCGGTGGCCGCCATATACAGCTGCGGCCGTGGGGAAGTCCCGACGCAGTCAGCGTGGTGCCTCGCCCTCGTTAGGGCAAGTGCGGCATCTAGTAAGTGCGGTCAAAAAATGGTAATAGAACGCCCAAAAATCGGCCACCCTGGCGGAGGGAGGTGTCTTCTGACGCACGACAGTGTTAGAAAGAAGATAAGGTCAATTTTCTTGCGGTATAAAGCAACAAGGGTCCTCACAGCCTACAGGAGACAGGGTCTCCCTGTCACCACAATGCAACACCTCCTCTTCCCGCCTCGCCCCCATCTACCAGCACTCCGGAGCCTGGTGGAGTTCCTGGACGAGACGGGTATTGAAGCCTACCACTGAGTACTGGACCCCCGCCGCCTCTACCAAGGAGGTTATATATTACTTTTCGGGAGTGGAAGCGTGCCGCCGAAAGTGAAGCCGTCGCCGCCATCTTGCTCAAGGAAACAGTAGCAGACGACCACGCAGACGGCGGAGCGCGTAGACAGCGCGACGCTCTTTCGTGGTGTTTAAACACTGTGTCATGTTTTTATTAAGCATCTAAATATCTGAGAAGGCAACGGTGACCTCGTGCGTCGCTTTCGGCTGCACAAATCGCATTAAGAAGAAGCCTCGAAAGACATTTCACGTGTAAGTTTTTTTCACTTTCTTCACGTACGGCTGCCCGTTTTCAGTGGATTTTGCTAAATAGAGGGCAATTTTAAACGTTCGCATCCATATATTACCTCCCTACACCTGTATGAAAGATAACTGTAAGCTTTAAATACTTGCTAGCGCTTCGTTTTCAGATGCGTGCATACAGGCTTGCTACGGGCTCGAGTTCTGCTAAAATACAAGTCTGATGCACATATTGGATAGTCACTGCAGTCTTTGTATGCGAACTTTAGAGGAAGGGCATCTTTCCGGAGCATAGACGCAGATTTGTTACGCGTACGTGTTGACGAATGCGCAAATGCAGCGAGCACGTACGTATGGCGTGTCTCTCCGTGCTACTGGTTTCGAAAATGAAGAGAAAAAAAAATACTGTGCGTATATATCCTTCTGACTGAGAACATGTGGTGTTCGGAGGGGTGGATGGAAAGCTTAAAACAGCCACTCGATCACCTCTGCTCTAGTGACACCGAACAACCCAACCTCTGTCTTCAAGTGCATGCTTTTCGACGCGTGTCCCGTGTAAGAAATCTCCTATGTACGTTTACAGTCAGAACTAAATGAGAAAGTTTTCCGAACGCACCCAACGGGTCTTGATAGACGCGGATCTGAGAAGACTTCGCAAACGCTAAGAGCAACAAACCATTTGGAAAAATGTACGTGAAATACGAAAAAAAAATAGAGCGTGCGGCGCGGAGCATGCAGAAAGCATGCGCTGTACTCAATCGGTTGGATACATGCTTAAGTGAAGGGCACGAATGCATTTCACGTCAGCTGGCAGTTGCACAGTGCCGCATATTTGCGCTATATCGCATCACCACATCAGAAAAACCTAGTTTCTACTAACAGACAGAGTAAGCCGGCAAGTAAGATTTGCATAGAACCTCTCAGCCAGCGGTGTTCTTTTGTTTTCCTCGACGCCTGCAGCCGAGTACGGACGCGGGAAAATTTTTTTCTCAACTAGAAAACACCGTTGGTAATTGGCATAAGCATAAAGTTCGTTTCTGTCTCAATGTTTTATCGTGAGGTTGCAAAACAAGTCGAGCGCCTATCTTAATACATTGCCGTCTATGGCGCGCCCGCGTACTTTTTGCTCTAGTAACATGGCCGCCGCCGGCTTCACTTGGCCCCGTAGGCAGCTGCAGGGACTTCCACTCCGGAAGTTTAATGGAACCTCCTTGGCCTCTACCCCTGCCGACAGGCTGCTGACCGCAATGCGACGTCCGGGCCTCTGCCCTTGTTAAAACTTCTATCTTCTCTTTTCCTCCCACTTCACCCTCCCCCTAAGGCGCTTAGCCGTGTCCCCAGTATGGGAGACAGAAATTTGCGTCTCTTCCTTCCTAACGAACCACCCCCCCCCCCTCCGGTATAAAGCAGCGTTTCCCCGGTCCAGGCGAAAATCACAGGAGCCGATGCGAGACGCGTCCGCTCTCACCGAGCGCTCGCAGCGTCCTTTTTGGAATACGGCTTCTTGTTCCTTTTTTTCGCATCGTGGTGCTGTCTTGTTCGTTCCACGTTGTGACAATATGAAACGGGCTGACTTTCTTTGTATTTTCTCAATCTTGTTTAAGTTAGTCAACGTAAAAGGAACCCATATAAAGGCTGCATAATCTAGTATGGGTAGAACTGTTGATTTGTACGCCAGCAAGCACACAGTAGGAGTGTAGTGCCTGAGAACTCCCCGAAGAAATGGAAGTCTAGTGTTGGCACAAGCTGCAACATAATCGATAAGCTTATTCCATGTGAGGTTGTTGGTAATGTGAACCCCCACATACCTTTAGCACTGCACCTCAGCAAGGAATATATATTGTTACAGTTGTATTGGAACAAAAGCGGATCATTTTTGTGAGAAATGCGCATAAATACGGTCTTTTCCAAGTTTATGGGCATCTTCCAAGTGTCACACCAGGATTTTACTTCTTGAAAAGCGGCATTTAACATTACTTGGTCATTAGGATTTTTTACCTCGGAGTAAATAACGCAGTCATCTGCATACAGTATAAGGTACCGTTTAATCTGGCCGATCACGAGCTGCGAAGACGAAGATCGGACCGACCAGGTGATGATGATATGTACAGATGAGGAATAAATACAGGTGATGATGATGTCCAGAGATGTAGAAGAGTCATTCGTAGATCGCGCTCACAATAATGTCCTCCCGCAGTGGAAGCGGCCGCCCGGGCGCGCATTGTCATGAAACCCGGCGCGTGTACGGCTTCAATCGAGCGACATGAACAATCTCGGTGTCACGGCGACTGAGGTCGGACGGCATTCGGAGTGGCGATACGCGGTGTTTAACAGGGGATGCCTTTTCAATGACCACGTAGGGTCCAATAAAATGAGTGCCCAATTTTTCGCACAAGCCGGGAACGCGCACAGGTGTCCATAGAAGAACTTCATCTACAGGGGAAAAAGTCACAGGGCAGTGAGTCGAATCGTAGCGCTCTTTCCGAACTTCCTGAGAGATGCTGGTGTTGATGCGAGCCCGATGACGGCAATCCGCGAGACGGGACAAGAACTGTTCGGAAAAAGGAGTCCCTGAGAGTGCAGGAGCTGCTGTAAGTAGCGACACGTCTAGTGGTAAACTTGGCGAGCGGACATACACGAGGAAAAATGGAGAAAAGCCGGTGGTACATTGTACAGCCGTATTGTAGGCGAATGTGACGAAAGGCAGGATTGCGTCCCAGTTGGTGTGGTCGGGGCGGATGTACATGACAATCATGTCTGATAGAGCACCATGAAAACGCTCTGTCAGGCCGTTGGTCTGCGGATGGTAGCTCGAGGTGGTCTTGTGCACGGTGTTGGTGGCACGCAGAACTTCGGTAAGAAGAGACGATAGGAAAGCCTTGCCACGGTCGCTGAGGAGAACACGCGGGGCTCCGTGTCGTAGAAAGATATTAAACAGAAAAATATCGGCGATCTCAGCGGCGGTACCAGACTGGAGACATGCTGTCTCCGCATAGCGTGTCAGATGGTCCACGGCCGTCACAATCCAACGATTGCCATTTGAGGTCTTGGGAAGTGGACCGTACAAGTCTATTCCGACGACTTCGAAAGGCGAAGCGGGGCAGGGAAGAGGTTGCAAAAGACCAGCGGGAGCAGTCGTAGGTCGTTTGTGGCTTTGACAAAGAGGACATGATGTGACGTACTTGGCGACGGTGAAGGACAGGCCGGGCCATGTGCATCGACTTCGTATTCTGTCGTACGGCTTATGAAATCCGAGGTTACCTGCCGTCACGTCATCGTGAAATGCTTCGAGTACCTCACGCTGCAAAGAACGCGGTATGACGGGGACCCACTTGTTGCCATCGACGTGATAGACATAGCGATGCAAGACCCCAGCTTGAACTGCTTGAGCTGACGACGAAGCCGGGCGTTTGGAGGCGCAGAAGACCCTTGCATGCGCTCTACAATAGTCCGACAGTACGGATCAGCCCGTTGGTGGGAGACGAGGGCAGATTGGTGGTCAGGTTGCAGCCACTCGAGCGCTGAGACGGGCAAGGGCGATAGTGAAAGTCCGGAGGGCGCGTTACTACAAAGGGACAGAAAGTTGAGCGAGTTGGTAACATTCCATAATCAAAAGAAGAGGCGTGCAGGACACGGACACAAGAAGAGAAGTGAACACCACGTTCGTTACTACAGCGTTACTACAGCTAGGTGATGCCGAGTCATCATTGCTCGACAAAGGGTGGTGAGAAAGCGCGTCGGCGTCTTGGTGGTTCTTTCCAGACCTGTAGATTACGTCGAAGTCATACTCTTGCAAACGTATCACCCTGCAACCAAGGCGACCCGATAAGTTCTTAGGCGATGACAGCCAGCACAGCGCATTATGGTCGGTAACGACTGTGAAGTGGCGGCCGTACAGGTATGGGCGAAATTTTTGCACGGCCCAAACAACAGCGAGGCACTCCTGTTCGGTTATAGTATAATTTTTCTCTGCAGCAGTCAACGTGCGACTCGCATAAGCGACGACTCGTTCACGTGACGTTTTGTCACGCTGCAAGAGAATAGCGCCCAGACCATGAGTGCTAGCGTCAGTATGAATAATAGTGGCTGCGCTTTGGTCAAAGTGGCACAATACGGGGTCCGACGTTACAGCGTGTTTCAGTTTCAGGAAAGCACCTTCACAATCGTCCGACCAAACGAATGGTGCATTGTTTCAGAGGAGTTGATTGAGCGGAGATGCAAGCGTAGCGAAGTTGCGTATGAAGCG
This sequence comes from Hyalomma asiaticum, assembly GCA_013339685.2. Lineage (NCBI taxonomy): Eukaryota > Metazoa > Arthropoda > Arachnida > Ixodida > Ixodidae > Hyalomma > Hyalomma asiaticum. The sequence goes on from CM023484.1 coordinate 124,880,584, forward strand.
CCGGAAGTAGGAAGCCAGTCCGAGAAAACTGCGCAGATCTTTTTGGCGCCGAGGACGGGGAAATTCGATGACGGCGGAAAGTTTCTCAGGGTCCGGTCGAATGCCATCTTTTTTTATCGACTAAGTGCCCCAGCACTTTGATGGGCTTGCTTGCAAAAGTACATTTCTTCGTATTGAGCTGTAGGCCAGCGCGTGCGAGGCAGGAGAGCACTTGTTCGAGACGCTCCATATGTTCGGCAAATGTGGTTTAAAATACTACAATATCGTCCAAGTAGCACAGACAGGTCCTCCATTTTAACCCACGAAGGACAGTATCAATCATACGTTCGAAAGTGGCAGGCGCATTACAGAGTCCGAAACGCATTACATTAAACTCATACAGCCCATCCGGCGTGCCAAAGGCTGTTTTCTCCTTGTCGGACTCGGACACGGGTATTTGCCAATAGCCGGATCTAAGGTCAAGACTAGAGAAATACTCGGCGCCATGTAAAGAATCTAGTGCATCGTCGATCCTTGGCAAGGGGTGAACATCCTTACGCGTAATTTTGTTTAAGGCACGGTAATCAACACAAAAACGCACGGACCCGTCTTTCTTCTGCACTAGAACGACTGGGGAGGACCAGGGACTCGAAGAAGGTCGTATGATGTTTCGTCGAAGCATGTCTGATACGTTTTCCTCGATAATCTTGCGCTCTGTGTGGGACACACGATATGGCCGCCGGTGAACAATGCGGGAGCCGTCTGTCTGTATGCGATGAGTCGCTGTAGTATAGTCATACCGAGGGCCGCCGAGTCGATGTCGAACAGAGAGTGATGTTTTTGCAACAGGGCGAGAAGGTCTTGGCTCTAAGCAGGCGTCAGATCAGGGCTTATGGTTGCCGATAGTGGTAAGGAAGAGGTAGTTGGTGGCGGCAACGTTGACTCCGCTAGGCCGGTCGAAAGAATTACAATTGCCTGTGGCTTAGCATCAGCAACGCGTGCGAGACTTGATCCACGGGGTAGCATTAGTGGTTCGTGGCGCACTGGTTTACAACAGTCAGGAATGCAGAGCCCTGGAAGAAGCGAATAAGGCCAGGCATAATAAGAATTCCTCGGGATAGAACTTGACCGTAGGGAACAACGAGCACGTCACCATCGAAAATGTCGCCAGAGTTTACACCTATAATTTCTTCTCTAGAAGGCCAAAGAACGTAACCGGAGGAGGTGACGAGGCGCAGGCGTTGTTCGTGGCACGGAAGCGAGCAGTTTGTCGCATGAAGGTGTACGAGTCGCTCATGACAAGAGATAGCAGCGGACGCCAAGACAAAAGATGCCATCCTAAAATGAGTTCGTGCGAACACTCGCGAAACACAGCAAAGACAATGTGATGGCGAATTCCGTCAATGTGAACACGAACTGTACACTGCGCAATTGGACGAATGACGGCGTTGGTCGCTCCACGAAGAGAAGGGCCGCAATAAGATGTCATCACTTTTCGAAGGCGGCAACAAGTCGACACGTATAATCGAGATGGCGGCACCAGCGTCAACAAGAGCTTCGACGGGCAGGCCTTCCGCAAATACTAACAACAAGTTCGACGGTCGCTCTGGAGAAATTGTAAGCTATCCGGTGGATGCAGTTTTCCCTCCTAAAACTGCATCGAGGAGTTTTCCGGGTGGTTGTTAGGAGCATGAGTGGCGCTGCGAAGAGGTGACACTGAACGCCGGCGCGGAGAGGGTGACCTGCGGCGAGATTCTCATGAATTCAGAGGCGTGTCGGTAGGGTAAGGAGGAGATGGTGAACGACTATAGTACGAACGATAGGGGGTTCGTTGGTAGCTCGTTGGGGGACGGCTGCCTGTTCTCTCCTGTGGTGCATAGCCATGTTGCTCATCCTCTTGACGTCGTCGACAAAACCGGGAGATATGGCCGCGATAGCCACAGTAGTAACATATTGGTCGAGCGGATGGCGGAAGAGGGTAATAAGACTGTACGCGTCTCGGTGGTGACAACGAACTCACAGGTACGTAGTGGTCTGCTGGTACAGGGGCGGGAGGAGCAGGAGAGAGCGCCGCGACGTCGGCGTACGTTGGCACCTGTCGAGCGCAGGCGCCGTCGGAGCACGTCAGACGCGACGCCGACGCGATCTCTTCTTTTATGATGTCGCGCAAGCCGATCGAGGAAGTGGGCATGGTAGGTTCCTTCGCGCAGGAAGAACACCGCCCGTGAAGTTCCTCCCGCACGATGTCACGTATTAGAGAGCGCAATTCCATTGCCGAAGGTAGACGACTGTCTGTGCCATCGGTGGATAGTCGTAGGGACTGCAATTCCTCAAGGCGCTGGCAAGTAGCTATTACGTCTTGGATAGTGGCAGGATTCTGTGTTGCTAGTGCATTAAAGGCGATGGTGTTGATGCCCTTAATAATGTGCCGTATTTGGTCAGCTTGGGGCATGCGTTCATTGACGCGTTTGCACAACGCTAGCACATCCTCAGTGTATGAGGTGTACGATTCGCCAGGGAACTGGATGCGCTCACTGAGTTTCTTCTTCGCCACCTCTGCACGAACAGCGGAAGCGCCGAAGATTTGCCGAAGTTGTTGTGCAAACGTCGCCCAGTCGGGGAGATCCGGCTCATGGTCCCAAAACCATGTTTTCGCGACATCGGACAAATAGAAGGGGACATTTCGCAGTTTCTGGACGTGGTCCCACCTATTGAAGTCGCTTACAGATTGTAGTTCTGGAGCGAGTCCTCGACGTCGTCACTCCGCAGCCCAGCGAAGACGGGTGGGTCACGATGGCGGTTGTGGATGGCCACGAGAGATGACGGAATCTGCGCGGCGGCGGCAGCATCGGAGCTGCCTTGATTGTCTTCAGCATGGCATTGCGGTAAGTGCTATGCGGCGACCTGAACGGAGCTCCAGTGAGAC